>PNEQ01041494.1:0-64129 GCA_003012365.1 Medauroidea extradentata
AAAGCCAAAGACGTAGGTATTTCAGGTGCTGACAACTGCACAAATCCGCGAGTCGCAGACATTACACAGAAAGCCGGTAGTAAAGCGGCAGTGCAGTCACTGCTGGCAAAGCCAAAGACGTAGGTATTTCAGGTGCTGACAACTGCACAAATCCGCGAGTCGCAGACATTACACAGAAAGCCGGTAGTAAAGCGGCAGTACAGTCACTGCTGGCAAAGCCAAAGACGTAGGTATTTCAGGTGCTGACAACTGCACAAATCCGCGAGTCGCAGACATTACACAGAAAGCCGGTAGTAAAGCGGCAGTGCAGTCACTGCTGGCAAAGCCAAAGACGTAGGTATTTCAGGTGCTGACAACTGCACAAATTCGGGAGTCGCAGACAGCACAGACAAAGACGGTGACGGCGATGAATTGGTTAAGGGCACGCCATCGTAATATAAGACAAAAATTACATTATTAGTCAAGAACATCTTAAAAATTGGTTTGTAGAAATTATATTGTGTAACATAATATAGAAGCACGTCATGTGTTATATACAGCCAGGTATGTGTATGTGTCCTTTAGCACTGGATACGCCTATACGAAAATATGATATTTAGGGATTTAAGGTCAACTGCTTAAAAACGTCAGAAAAACTTAATTTTCATTGCTCCTATTGTAAATACTATTATGTTATCGTCTAGGAGTCTTACATATACATCAAGCTCAATTATTTACTGGTGGATTGTTCTAACATAGGTCACCGACACTTCCTGGAAATAGGTTCTTTAATAATTTGGTCACCGCTTCCCGCCATTATTTCTGTAGTTAAATAGTGGTTTTTAAATAATAAGGTAAACATTTGGAACTAAACCAAATTAACTTTATGTCAGTATTCCCACACATAAAATGTATACCATAAGCTTGTGAAACAGCAATTTTCATTTGTCCATGCCTTTTTATCGCATAATGCAATATCACGATGAAAATAGAAACTTTTCCCACCTAAAAATAGCTGGCTACCATGCCTTCAGTAATAGTAAAACGCTGTCCACATATTGACAGAGTAATGTTCAGCAGGACCGCATTCGTTTAAAACCATAACCCTGGCTCCTACAAACAATAAAACTGCACCCAACCACGCTTACAAGGTAAATTGCTGACGCCTAAGATTACTAAAATACTATTCCCGTTTATCATAACATGCCTTTATGAATTAAATTCTTGGAGGCAGAACCCTGTTGAATTTCACAGCTCTACGTCTAAATGAACTACTTTGTGTCATCACATTGAATATATATAGGAAGAAGTAGGATTTTTAAAAAACGTGACAAATGGTCTTGTTTTTCCACATCGCCTATAAAGTGTCATTTCAAACAGTAAATATGCCTGAAGCAGTTAGAAGCAAGAAACAGCAATTTGTGGAAATGTTATATATGAAATGCTACAGCGTTTCCCTTTGCAGTATTTATAAAAATTTGGCTATATCTGTAGAGTCATGCAATCTGAGCAAAATAAATATTTCTTGGGGATAATTTACTTCCATATATAAGGCTGGTATTGGTCAAGGTCACATAAAGCAGATCAAAAATTGTCAACACTGATACAAAGTGACAGCCAGTTCTACCATTTCAATTTTTAAATTCTGATCACACGGACACTGAATTGTAATAAATTAATACATACTGATTTTGTAAGTATAAATAAATGTATCTGTATTTGAAAATTGTTTATTTATTCTGGATATCTAATAGGCCTATACGATTGAAATGCTCTATAATATTCCAGGAGACATGTTTTCTATTATATGTTTGGTATTATTTATGTTCTCATCAGAACTGTAACTATTGTCATTAATTTTCAAGATTAATATCAACGAAACACTTTCGCGCGTATATTTGAAACTTACTTTGTGGAACTTTAATAATGCATTATCATCTCTGGCAGTTAAGAAACCCGTTTATGAAAACATTAATTTTTACCATTTCGTCTCACTCTAATAGTTTTCTTGGTCAACAAAATGTCAAAATATAAACCCACACATTATAGAGGATAATCGAAAAATAATGACAAAATTAAAAAAATCATAACCTCGAAAATGGTTACCCGATTGGGTTGGTTCTTGCTTTAAAATAAACAGGGAGAATCAAAGTTTTACTTTCCTTAAAATGTATCTATGTGTGCTCCATTTTTAGCTCTACAAATGTCCGGGCGATATTCTATCTCCATCCACATATTCTGGAGAATTGTTGGCGTCACTGTCTCGATAGCCATGGTGATTCGCTGACATAAATACTGCAAATCTCGTATATTCTCAGCATAAACAATGTTCTTGACATAACATCAAAATAAGAAATTGAGTGGAGTCAGGTCGGGACTTCTATGTGGCCAAGTAATAGGGCCACCCCTCCCAATACAACTATCTAGAAACCGCGTGTTCAGGACATTGCAAACGGCTGGGCTCGAATGCGGTGGTGCGCTATCTTGCAGAATATCACGTTACTTCCACTTTGCAGTTCGATATCCTCAATCTGATCACAGACTAAACAAGAATACAGACGTGAAATGTCGTGGCGGCTCGTTTGATGCAGGCAAACTTCACCGCTTTTTGGCTGTCTGTGACTTTTTGGCTCCTGCATGTTACGGCAGGATTCATATTGGCCTGGCTGCCGGCTAGCAGGGCAGCCGCATTACGCTGAATGGCGGTAGGCGTTTGCGCCGTGTTGCTGACCAGCGAAGCCGTTTTGCTGGCGTGTGCGACAGAGTTGGCCGTCCTACCGGCTATTTCACTTCTGTATTCATAAATATTCTGTGATATGAGGGAACACGTGCAGCTGCAGCATGTCTATATAATGATTCTTCGGCGAACACAAATAGCACTACAACTCGATCGTCCGTCAAACTACACCACACATTAACTTTAGGAGAGTCACGAACGTACTCGTTGATTTAATTCGGTCGTTGTGATCCCCAAAGCCTGCAGTTGTGACAATTAACACAACCATTCACATGAAAAATTGCTTCGTCACTGTAAAGCACCTGATTAGAAAAAGTTCCTTCAGTGTCAATTTCATTTAGCATGAAGGCAGTGTATGCAAAACGTTTGGGCCGATCTTCCGGCATAATTTCATGTTGAATTTAGTAGGCATATTATAATTTCAAGCGTTTACGAAGGACATTTAGCACGGTATTCTACGGAACGCCCAACTCCAAACTGCAGCGGACAATTAATTGACTTTTAAGGGCTGCGTACATAAAATAGCCTAAGCTGTTTAACCTTTTCATCAGAAGTTGGTGGCCGTCCTGGTGATTTTTTTCTCGGTTTCGCGAAAAGTTTTTACCCAACGAGAAATAGCCACACGATCTGGTACATGTTGTCCTGCATACTTCCGTCTGAATTGTCGTTGCACGGTCACTGGTGACTTGAACTCAGCAATCAAACACACACTGTGCTCTGTTACACGGTCATCATCTCATTGATAGGTCGGGATACATGCCGGATGGCGCATTCGATGTTCCGTGCTCCCAAGTTCCCTGCGTGACTGTCGTATACCACTTTAAAAAACTTTCATCCTTCTCCTACAATTTGGCGGTAGAATCGTTTGAATACGATAATATGAAACTGTCTCATTCTTTTTATATGAGCTTGTATACGTAACACACACATACACATATATTACAGACGAAGTGAGATGATTCCGTATTGAAAATAAAGTAGAAAATATATGAGATACTTAGTACCTTAGTTTAATAATTAGGAAGCAATTAGACTTTGAATATCGAGTTTTTAATCCTTATCTTATTACAATATCGTAAACCAAAATATATAAATCGACAATACTCCTAAACATTGATTTATGATATTAGGGTCTTTAAACCTACATCCAATGCTGGTTAATACCTTCAATCATTATTAAAATAACAGGAGGGGCCACCTCTAATTGAATTGAACTAGTTTACCATCAGGATATTGGAACATTTAAAGACATTTTATTTTGAGTAATATCAGTTTTGTAACAAAAATAGTGCATATATTGCAACTGTCTAGGATCCATAGCTGTTGTTAAAAATTCACGCGAAGTTTAGTCTGCAGCAATAGAATGCCAGGAGAGCATAGACAATACTCTGTACATGTGTTTTGATGTGTACAGGTTATGGGGGTCAATCACAGTAAACAACGTTATCCACACTTCAGTAAGTTCACGATACCGTATCAACAGGTACAAACGCCGTGAGGTGATTCTCTATCCAAAATGAGGTACAAAACATTAAATACGAACAATGTCGTACAGTTACTCGTAAGGGAGATATCCACAACTGAGGAGTTGGCTGGAATAAAAGCTTTAGTAAGAAATTGGCATTATGAGATAAAGGCAGGTATATGTTTAGGAGAAATTCATTCTTGTTTTATTTTATGTCAATCTCATATGATTTTCTCTTAGTACCAACAATTACTTGCTACTTACATTACACGAATTTATAATATTTACTATACACAGAGTCAAAGGTAAAACAGCGTTTATTTACAGCATTGTGAATCCAGTCCAGGTCAAGACAAAAATTCTTAAGTTGGTGAAGAATTGAGATATCGGCAGAAAGGTTTGTGTGTATCACCTATATACATATGAAACAAGAACATCGGTTTGATTGAAGGGAGGCCTTTGCTCACTGAAGCCTTCATTCCAGCAAACTCCTTAATTTAAATCCACGTTTTTAAAGCTTTTAACTGAAATTAATAAAACCAACTGGGCAATAAAGAAAGATTTTGTGAATTGTGTCGTTAATTTACATTTATCTTAAGCTGTTGCGCAAGAAACATTGTGGAGTACAAATATTTATTATGTTTATTGAGAACAGAAAAGAGTGGTATGTCCCAACCAATGTGTGTGTTAACACTTGGGTATTTTCATTACTTTTCAAAGATGTAAAACACGTACATAATACACGTCATCGTCACGGAACACTTCAACGCGAACTGTTTGGGGGGAATATCATGTGAGGGTGCACATTATTTCCCGCCCGGTGCGCAACTCGTGTTGCAGGGCTGGTCATACGACCACTGCTTAATTTATGTGTGTGAATGCGGGTTACGCGATAGGACAGTAGTATGATTGTACATATATTGTAATGGTTGTAATCCAAAAGGGAAAACCATAGATCGTAACTGCACGAGAACGTACCATGCAAACAATCTACGTATATTTTACAGTAACTGTTCAAAGTGGATACTACCTACTTCGCTACACAACTGACAGCGACAAACAATCGATTGTCTGACGCCATCAAACATGTGTGGGGTGTTACGAATAGTAGTATAGGCATCAGTAACCGGACGCGAAGTTCAGCTATCATGTTGATCGGGGCCTCGTATACAAATGTCTTGAGATTACCTTACAGAAAGAAATAAGATGTCATCAAGTTTGGAGAACGTGATGGCCATCTCACAGGTCGTCCTCTGCTTTTCCATTGCTCACCACACATGGCAGTAAGTTAGTGACGAGCTTCCAAACTGAAGTGCTCAGTGGCTCCGATGTGCTGCTATCACACAAGATGGCGTGATTGTAATCCATGTCCTCCAACAGAACTGGCAGTATGTCATCTAAAAACTGTCGATAAAGGCGGACAGTCAAACGCGCCGGCAAAAAGTACGGTCCAATGAGGTTGTCGCCTACATTGCCGGCCCAGACGTTAACAGCAAAAATGTCACTTGATGGCGGTGTTCAACCATTGCAAGTGGGCTGATGTCGTTCCATACGTGATTGTTTCAACTTTTGAGACGCCATCACGCGTAAAAAAATGCCTCGTCGTTCCACAAATTTTGCGAGGACAACCAGATTCGTCTGCGTATTTTGCAGTTACCAGCGATTGAATTCGATTCGTGGCTGAAAATCAGCTGTTTGTAATGCTTGCATCTTTTCGCGATGGGACGTGTGTAGCTGTTTATCATGCAAAAACCTCCACATAATTTGGTGGCCTGCGTGCTTTATGCGAGCGATTACACGTTTGCTACTTGATGGAGATTCGGCGATGCATTCCAATGATTCCTCCTCAAACCTGGCCGTTTTGATGTTGAGTCTCACGACGTAGTCATACCTTATTCGTAGAGATGATGGTATATCGCGAAAATGTTTTGTGCCAACATAGCCTTGAAAACACTGACACAACGTAGCTGTCTATAGACCAATAACGTGCATCAAATATTAAAATAGCGGTATTCTTATTGGCTAAGTCAAATAGGGCAGTAGCTTCGCGTACAAGGAAAAGCCAGTAATCTTTTGATAAGCTGAACGTACGTTGAAGCCTAGCAAATAGTCAAGTTTTCCCGCGATAAACCATCATCTCTACTTATTCGCTGTAAATGTTCCAGTCTCGCGTAACCGTCTGTCCATAGATGAGAACATCCGATGACCAGGACGGTGACTGTTTGGAAATGTATTTGCATACAGACGCTGAGCTCCTCTGCATACAGACGTTGAGCTCCTCTGACGTTACATCCAGCATCACCATAAATGAGACGCATTCTGACATTTCTCCTTTCGTGTTCTTTCTCTCTATATTTCGCATCAACAATGCACATGCTAGCAGTGCTAAGCGAACAATACGCGTGCAACTGTCTCATATGACAAACTTTGCAACGCTGGTTGCATGCCAGGCAGGCAATAGTGCACTCTCACATAATAATCTTCTCAAACAGTTTGCATTTAAGTGGTCCATGAAAGTGAAGTGTATTATTAAGGTGTATTATATCTTTGCAAAACAGTGAAATCATCCAAGTGTTACACACACGTTGGTATGGACACACAACCACTTTTTTTTTGTTCTCGACGTAGAGAATATTTGTACTCCGCAATGTAGTTGTGCAACAGCTCATTATGAACGCAAATTTACCTATTGAGACGTTATTGTAAACTTATTAAGAGCGTGTAATGTTGTTTACAATGATTGTCCACTATAACCGGTGCAGTGAGTACATAAAAACACATGTACGCATTATTGCCTATGCTTTCCTGGCATTCTATTGGTGCAGCCTAAGCTTCGTGTATATTTTTAACAACAGCTATGGCTCGTAGACAGTTACAATAAATTAACAATTTTTTGTTACAAAACTCATATTACTCAAAATAAAACATCTTTAAATGTTCCAATACCACAATGGTAGATTAGTTGAATCCAATTAGAGGGTGGCCATCACTGATAATTTAGTAATGGTTGGAGGTATCAACCAGCATTTCATGAGGGTTTGAAGGCCTTAATAACGTAAATCAATGTTTAGAGTGTTGTCGTTTTACATAATTCGTTTTCCGACATTTTAAAAACATACGGTTTTAAAATTAAGTCTTCATAGGCTCATTACTCCCTAAACATTACGCATAGGTACTAAATGTCTGATTATTTTCTACTTAATTTTTTATATGGAATCATCTCACTGCGTCTGAACCGATAGTTCAGGAATATTCTGTATTACATACGTATAGCCTACACACTTACGTATGTCTGAACCGGGGTCGTATTTTCAAAATGGAGACTATTTAAACTTATTTTGATCGTTCGAGATACCTAATGAGCAACTTTTCTTAAATACGTCATACTCGATATACGTATAGAACTCAATAAAGGTGATTTTTAACATATAGTGATCACACGAGACATCTATGGAACAATTTTCAAAATATCATCAAATCCAGCTAAATAAACATGGCCTTTATGTACTTTGTTGATATAAATATACGTCTTATCACCTAAACCGCACTATAAGAATGATACACCCCTTTTAAGTATAGCTAGTTATTACTCATTTTGTAAAACGTACGTAAAATGTTATTGCCAAACTCTGGTAAACTATTAAATGAACACTGTTCAACTGGCTGTAGTCCGCGTGTCAAAGTGATGGTATTTATTCACACACAGCTCAATTTACATTGTGTTGCGTACTGTCAAGTGCTTCCTCACATTTATAGCAATACTGCTTCATTAACCATTCACTTGACGGCTGTTCCTGGCTCTGTTTACTTGTCAGGACTCAGAGAATGTGAAATGTGTCAAACAGAATTCTCAATAGTAAAACATGGACATTTTTAATATAACGTCTTGCATTTGATACTCAGTTTTTCCAGCTACTTGACTGTTAAGGGGTATGGAAAGTTAAAGTGCCATGCGAACGACTGGCATATTCAATCGTCGATAATATCTAAACTACTCAACATAATTCGATGGTATTTTTTTGGCGAGTAGATATTTTATTACCGGACGTTTATTTATGTAGGCGGTAGTATGATTTCCTTTCGACAAAAAACTAAAAACGGTATTTAGAAAAATAAAGAATGGAAACCACAAAATCCATAAATATGGGAAACAATACGTTTTATAAATTATTTAATATCTAGGACTCTACAATAACCGAAATTCTAAACTATTTGCGTATCGTTTAGAAAATAATTTTAATATACGTAAACCTCTCGCGCTAAGGATTTCGCATAGCACAAATACTTTAAAATCAAAAGGTGATAATTTTTTTAAAAGCTATTTTATAGATTCCTGGATATTATCGCACTAAAAATTATAACAATTCCAGTTATCCATTTTTATTGATTTTGTGGTTTCAACCACTTATTGAATTAAATGTCGTTTTTAATTTTTACCCGAATGCAAAGCATAGACTCCTACCGCACCCGCCACTAAAATAATTTATACTCGGCAAAAAATTCCATCGAATTATGATGAGTAGTTTAGATTATATTGACGATTGAGTATTCCAGTATCCGTTACATAACTGCACGATTGCGAATAACGGTGAAGTATGGCATTGTGCTTGATTAAGTGTTAAATTTTTCCCGCTTTTCACATCGCGCAAGTATTGAGAGTTCATAACTTTGCCGGTCACACGGTAGACTTACCCACTGTAGTTAAGACCCTTTCACACGATCAAATTTTTACTTCAATTTCCTTTCAGATTTTTTAATTCAATGTCGTAAATGCCATGTGACGCACTGCTTACGTCACAATCGCGGCCATTTTGTCTTTCAATTTATTGAATGTCATGAATTTCGTCAAAGATTTTAGTTCCGAACATGTTTGAAAATTTCTTGAATCAAAATATTAATGAATCGAAAATAGGTTTTCATGACATTATTAATTCAATTTACATGTTTATTGTATTCTGTAAGCGAAATATGCGATATTAAAAATAATTACGACCATTATGTATTTTTAATAATACATACAAAAATAATAAGTAATTTTGAATTGCCAAAATCAAATATTTTTATATTGTGCAGGGTTAGTAGATAAAAATAAAATAGTTGCATTTTTTATTTTGTGTGATATTTGTTTATAAATTGCGATACATCATTTTTGGTACCTTCAATGTTTATTGAATCGAATATTTTGAATCGCCATGCCATTCAATAAATTGGATTCAAGAAATTTAATTAAATAAATATTTCATCGTGTGAAATGGCCTTTAGTGTTCGTAACGACACATCAATGACTACAAGCTACCCTTCCCGTGCTACATTACTACACTCGTGATTGGTTATTCAGGGGAAACTTGTTCACTTACAACTGGATCCGTCGACGGTAACTACACACGTTTAGTTACTTTCTTAACTTGCCAGTGTGGTATTGCGGGATTTTGTATTAGCACTGTCTGCTACACAACGCTTGCTATCTCAGGCTACCTGCGTGTTGCCTACAAACCAGGTCACGGTATTTCCTAGTTGTGTGGATACCTTCAACGCTTATCCTGCGACAATGAAGGTTATACTTCAGAGGGGCATAACATTCGCTAGTGGTAAGTCGTATAAATGACTTAGTTTTTTTTATCGTGAGGAATAAGTCTACGGAGTATACTCGTGCATTTAATAAACATGGTGTGCATGCATGATAAAATATATACATACATATATTAAAATTTACTTCATGGACGACCGAAAATACATTGAGACTACATTATTATAATAAATCACTTCTTCGCAAAACGTATACATACTATCCCGGATAATCACGTGTGTGTTTATATAGTATGTAGTATATATATATATATATATATATATATATATATATATATATATATAAATTAATTGTAACAAACAGATGTCGAAACTATTTTAGCATTTTTTAGTTATAAAATTTAAGTTTACAACATTTTAAAATATTTTTGAAATTAATTTATGTCGATAGTTATTTCGTTGACTGCAACATGAACAACGCTAACAACTTGTTCTTCTTACTTACAGATAATCTGAAAAATGGACGGTTTCATCAGCATCTTCGAGACACTTTTGCACCTTTGGTTGTGCGATACGTTGATCTCATGGAGTCTTCCATTGGCCAGTCTATTCACAAAGGATTCGAAAAAGAAAGATGGGAGATAAAAGGGTAATGACAACGAAATACATTCTTTAAATACTCAATTGTAGTTGTTCATTAAAGTCTCTAGTATGATGCCAAATTCCACAAGGACCTAAATTAAAGCATATATAAATTATTTATACATTTAAGTGGGTTTTTTTTATCGCAGCAGAATGTGTGACAGCAGCCCTAGAATCCGTGCTAATCAGGTTGACTCAATGAAAGCTAAGTGTTTTGTGTAAGTGAGTTTGGTCAGCGCTTAGCATCGAGGTCTTTATCGCTGGTTAGGTGTGGTACGAGGTGAGTACGGAGCAGTACCGGATTGAAAGGGCGGGGGAAACGAAAGATCCCGAGAAAACCCACCGACCAACGGCACCGTCCGGCACGATCCTCACATGCGAAAATCCGGGGTCTGACCCGATCGGGAATCAATCCCGAATCGCCTTGGTGGTAGGCGAGAGGTATGACTCCTCAGCCACGGCGGGCCCCTAATATTTTATGTTTTCCTGGTAAATACGGGAGAGTATTTTAACGCTTCACTAATCACGTCAACGAAGTTAGTTTACCCTTTGGTCTATTTAGTAACAGATACTTTACTCACAAAAAAATGTCAGATATAATTGGTTACTATTTCGTATAGATTTCATAGCTGCTACAATATAATAATAATAATATGTCAAAACAATTTAATGTATATTGTACATTTATCATAGCATCTTTACGTAAATATTTTGTGTATTTTTTTGTATGTAATGTAGAACCAACCTGCTGCTGTCTTTAATATTTGTGGCTGGCACGTTAACCATTTGTAAATAAAAATATATTATATCGGTATTATTATTTGGTACGCAGCAGACTGAGGACACTTTGCAATATTTTCTTCGACAAGAAAATAAAGCAAATACTACACAACAGTAGTGCTACAGTGGCACACACTTCCTTTACGAAACAAGAAACCGGAGTAAGCAGACGAAATGCAAACAAGCACACAAAAACAGCTGAAATCCAAGAAAAGATAAACCCTTTGACACAGATACAAATAAAACCAAACATTTAAGAATTCGTGTTACAGACGACAGGTAAAAAAGTAACAGAACATTCAAAAACAAAAGCTTGATTAGGAGAATATTGCATAGTAGTCCAAAACATAAATTTAATAAAAAACACAGTCAACATCACACATAACACTACAATACAAGCTCAAGCAATATAGACAAAACCAAGATGGTTTAAAGAAAGGCTTGTATGTTGGTTATATAATTCATATTCTACATTCTTAGTGGGAGAGTCATTCAAAATAATGATAATAGATAAATAAACAGAAGTGAGTAAGTTCAGTAGACAGTTTACGGAGTGATAAAATGGGTAGTCACTGATAAACTGAATAACAGTATAAACTTGACCAAAGAATTTGAAGAATAAACTGAACTAAGTTACAGTGTGTAGCACTGCCGATACATCCACTCTCTGACAAAAAGTGTGTAAATGATACTAATGTGGCACTGCAATGAAACGTAACATCAGTATAGTATTTGGTTGCAAACAACCGAAGTGATTTCGTTTTCTGAAGACACGATGACTCGAGCATAACAATAGGTTTTCACAGAAATAAAGGCATGTCTGCCCTAAGAAAGTATCATATTCGTATTTTAATGAATTAAAAATCAGAAGGCAAATAGTTACACCACAAGTCTTACAATCTGTTACGAGTATAGAATTAACACGATTAAAATATTTTCTGTATTTACTTAAAAGTAGACGGCCGAGTGCATGCTAACCTGGTGGCATAGACAGTGGTAAAAACCAGAACACACTCAACAGAACCAAATTTAAGGTTTACAAACAAACGTTGAGTGAAAACTGATATGAAGTTTCACTGATTAATATTAAGTTCATATTTTAAAGGTACTAAAATAATCTTTAAGGTGAACGAAACTATTAGAAAGGTATCAAACAAAAGTTAGAAACTAAACTATCGACTCCGTAAAACTTTTATTTTCTGGATAAAATATACTGAAAACTCACTGAGCAAAACACATGATTACAGCACGTATAAACTTTGTAGTACAGTGAGTATGTTCATTACCAACCTTTAAAATTTAAAACAAATTATTTCCTTTGGGAAAAATTGGTGACTTACCTTACCTTATAGTTAGATGTAGGCCCTCCACTAAAACATAGGAGTCGAAAATTGAAAATATTTAATTGAGGTCCTATGCAGTATTGAGTAGCAAAAGGGAAATTTGCGGGCGAAGTAACAAGGAGGGCGAACTGTAGTTTAATATCTTGAATTGTTAATTAGTAATATTAAAATAAATCTTAAATATCTTAATTGCATTTATTACAAATACCAATATCTACATTACTTTTGTAAAATATAAGAACAATGGAACAAATTTCGTGAAACGAATCTTCCCCTCATACGCACAATTAAAACGTTTTCCTTACAGCAAAAAAAAAAATGTATGTTTAGCATTCTATAGAGGAAATTTATTTACACTAAAGAATAACGTAAGAAACAAATATTTGGTGTTGATAAACTCTTTCTACAAAAATGTTTCTAAGAAGAATTTGGTTAGTAACGATGACGATCATTTTTTAAACATAATGGTCGTGTCAAAAATTCTAATACTATTTTAGCATATACATCGTTTTTTAAATGAACACAATTTTTGATGCAATTTCCTGTTCTCAACTTAATTTTTTCATGTTTCTTTGGAAAATTTTATATAGGCCTATTCTTTTTAGTAAATGCTAATTCAAAATAAAATAAACACGAACACACAAAACAATCCCTTAAAAAGTATAAATAAATAAAGGTTTCAAATTATTATCTACCCTTATGTAGGCCTAGGGACAGCTAGCTAAACAAAGTAAAAACTTTAAATTTGCAAACTTGAAACAAATAAGACGCAACTGCAACCAAAAAGTATAGGCCTATTGTATGTACATATATAAGAGTTCCAAAAGATAAGCCCAATTCTTCAATTATATTTAAATTCATGTTTTGCTTTAATATGTCAATTTGTCGATTTGGTATTTTTATTTTTTTCTATTTCTTTTCATTTATCGCTACTTGCAGCTACCTTTGTTTTTTTTTACTTGGCGGTCGTCCGATGCGTTTCAAGGTCAACAGTAATTTGAAACTATTATTTTATGCTTTTCGAGGTATCCTTTTATGAGCGTTTTTAAATTTTATATTACAGTTTTATTTTAAGCTTCTTAAACATTTATACTGCTACAATTATTGTAAATATCAAACTTTATAAAGTTTTATTTATTTTTGTACAGTTCTAAAAGTAGTGAAGTATTTTTCTCATATAAAATATATATTTTGTATTAATACACAATCAGTGTAATTATCATTAATACACTAATTAATATTTAGTGCAAATATTTTTCAACCTCAATATCGAATAATCAGTAATGCATGAATACAATTTTAAGACCAATATTGATAAAAGGCGTGAAATATCAAATTCCTAAAATTCGTGCATATACTTTTGGGAAAGGGTGGCAGTAGTAGTATTGGACTGTAGACTAATATTCGAAGTAGTACTCGTCTACTAGAAAATAGCAACGATACTTCTCTTGCCGTCAAACATAAATAACTATAAATGCATTAAGTTATTAATAGTTACTAACGTGACAAAAGTCCACAACCCTAAACACACTTCTTCAAAAGGATAGGGCACCAACAGGAACTCGCTTAGTAACTGCGAGAACATAGAAACTTGTAAAATTAATCAAAATGGGTCGAACTGTGCATACTGCTTGGGACATCTCATTATTTAGACAACATAAAATAAATAAACATATAATTGTGGGTACGTTTCACGAAATGATTAACTTCTAAATGTTTTCAAATAAACATTTGTCACATTTTTTTTAAATTTAAACCAAACAAACGCTTAGCAGTTATTTTTTCATACAAGATGTTTGCTTCGTAAATTTTAACGTTTTACAATGTTGGTAAATGCAAACAAACAACCAACAATAATTCATTTCATCCTCTGACAGAAAATCAATCACATTAGGCCGCAACACAAAATGATTCCCGTCAAAGTTCAGTCGCTGTTGTAAAACCCATTTAATAATCTTTAGTTTGAAGACAGGAACTCATCCAAAACCGTGTGCGTTACTCGCTAATACGTGACTCAACTTACACATTTATGAAGACTAGTTTGGAGGGTGCAACACGTCACATACAATAAAACCTACAAGCAGACGTTTTATACCAAATCTACCTCTAAGTTAGCAAACTGCATTAATAGGATTCTTCACAGGTGTCAAATGTCCGCGGCTAGCGCGTAGGAACAGCGAAGTGATAAGACGCAGAGTACCAGTCTCAACGGGAAGCATATCGTCTATATTCACAGCGCGTCAAACTGGCGTACAAGGTTTCCATTGGAGCCTTATTCCTATGAGACTTCAAGCAGTTAACTTAAAATAGTATTTTTGGAAAGTATGAAGTAAAGGCCAACACGTGCCTATCGCTTTTCACTTTACTAATTCATGTGGTTTGGAATTACAGCAGTTTAAAACAAAGCCGTTTTAAGCCATTTTGAGAGTCCCGAAAATACTGTAATTAATCTCTTTTATCATGATTCTTAGTATAAATTTTAGTACTATAAAGTTTGCAATATGTTAATATTAGCAGTTACTATCAGAACTAATATTAAATTTGAAGTGGCGAAAATATTTTACTGAAAACTTTAATGAAACGATTTTCCTTGATATTGTTTTTTTTTTCTCGAAAAAAATAGCACTTTAAAATATGTTGTAAGCACGACAAATTAAGCTCTTATGACTATTAAGAGTAAGTGTCAAGCATTTTGCCAGCTGCGGATGACTTTGGGCTACTTAAACGCAACCCCCCTTCTCCATTTCTCCATGCCAAATATAAATTGATTATTAATTTTTGTATACGTACGAGAAATGGTTTATTTTCTTACATATATTGTGACTATTTTAACAGCTATGAAATTTTTTAGCTTTCATAATGTTTGTATTAGGGCGCGTCAAGCCTAAATATGCTTAAAACTGTTTTATACAAGAAACGAAAACCAATTGACTTAAGGAAATTTAACAATTTACACTGAACAACAGTGTCTCGAACTCCGTCAAGATATGTATAAAAAATCATTAAGTAATTTGTTATAATTTTGAAAAATTGTAGAATTCGGTATAAAAGTACCATTCTCTGTTATTTTTTTAAACATATGTACAAAACCAAAATGCAACTTTTAAAAGATGTCTTGACGAATTTGGTAATTTTTGTAAAAATACAATAAAAATTTTAATAAATAGTTTAAATATAATTTATTATACTCAAACAAAATTACTTATATCTTACTCAAATTACCTAAAAAAATTAAAAACACAAACATTTCATGCGGCTCAATGTCACCCCTGCTATCACAAAGTGCCCTTTGACTGAACTTTTGAACGACTCAATGGGGTTATGTTTATTGTAAAAAACACGTGGTTCTTCCATGTAATCGTTTTGTCTTTATATTTTCTTTTTAAACATAATGTATTAATAGCTATATATATATATATATATATATATATATATATATATATATATATATATTACGTTTGTTATGATTTCTTATACCATTCATCCGATTATGATGATAAATGATGAGTTGGTGTGTGGAAAATTCTTGGAAAATACATGGACAGCTCTACGTGGCCCGCTCAAGCGTCGGAAAACCTTCTCATTTATTCGTGTACAAACCAGACGGAAAAAAAGAGTCTTTTTTCCATACGCACTTCTATACACAGATTTACAGCACAAACGCTTTCTTTGAGTGGCATTGCAACGTACGCTGAGTACTCATACCAAATAATATAATATCGGATTTAATTAAAAACCACCTCGAATAAAGTCGCAGGCAACAGTTAGTTAAGGTTTGTTCAGCTATAACACGCTTTCGTTTTTGAACTGGCGTAGCGACAACATCCAACCCTATTTGTTTGTTACCATTCATGTATGGCTCTTCCGTAATCGCTTACCCACATTTAATAAACATCTCAGAAATAATAAATTGGTTGACATAAAGTATAAAATCAGGTTACAATTACGAGAATTTCCGGAAGTATGACATAGAATCATTATTTTTTTCATAACACTGTAATGTATTGTATAATCTACATGGAATGTTAGGTATAGGTACGTTGGATACCAAAACGTAGGTTTGCTTTAATCTATACTTTAGTCCCACAGACCATTACACTTCGTCACAAATGTGAAGTAACAAATTCGATAATTATTAAGTACTAAGGGAGCGGGGAAGCAATGAACATTTTCAGCTATTTTTCTTTTTGTTGTGTTTTTGCGAAGTAAATGAATATCGAAGTGCTTCGGAGTATTTTATTAACAGTAACAATATAAACAAATTATGGTTCCAACAAATTTCTGTTATTAATCCGAGTAATGTTTAAAAAAATTGAATTTATCTTTGAATGTTACAATAGATGATAATGTTATTTGAGCGCAATTCCTACAAATCCAAATACTGTAGTCAGACTGAATACTAACTCACTTCTTAGAATTTGCAGTTCGACAACTGAGCAGTGAAGTCCCAGCAGTCGCTGTCGTGGACCCTGGCTAATTCCGTTCTCTCTTGTACTTCATTGACGAACTGCTCTCCTGCTGAATAGATACTCATTTCTATACTTCAGGCACTCAGGAACATCAAAACGATCAATAACGGCAATTTCCAGCTAGCTTAAAACGTCCAAAACTGGAAATTCTCATCAGCCTCGCAGAATCAACAGTTCAAAACCATGTCTTCCAAAAAAACTTCTGATACTCTCCCAGATGGCATACGTACTTCTTCCTTGTTGTTGCGCAAAGCTCACTCCAATCGAGGTTTTGAAACCGAACGTGTTCCGAGTATAAACCTGACCTATGACGAAGTGATAAATTATTACATTCAACTAAATTTGTTGGAACCATGTAACAATACATCAAATATTACAGCTTATGCATAGACAAAAAAATCTGAAAAGAAAAAAAATCAATTGTGTAGCATAAATTTGCCTTTCAAAGCTTCAAACTTCTTTGTTTGGCAGTGTAACCATCTTAATCAAAACAATTTACTGATGGCTGTGACATAGAGAAAACACTATGTTATAACACATTATTTTAAAAATGCTGACTTAAAACTATATGGTACATTTAAATAAAATACTGAATGAGAAACTTAAAAATTTAAAATTTTTTTTTCATTACCTGTTTAATAGTTCACGAATGGCGCACAATATTACTATGAGTTTATTTATATCGCCTCACGAGGGTCTGTGGTGGTTAATTGCTCAGATAGCTTGCCTTTCACACTGGTGATTTGGGTTCTATTTCCAGCGGAACCATACCGGACGAAGTCGCTGGTCGATGGGTCCACTTGGAAATCTCCTGTTTGTTAGAATGGCAAAGTATTTTTTTTATCAAAACAAGGACATTATCTCACAAAACACCGACCTGTCCGCAATAATTTATTTCATACTACTCATCACGTGGTTACGAACCTTTGCAAAGAAACAGTACAATCCATTTACTAAGAAAACAAACACAACACATTAACAATTTTGCAACACATACTAAATTTTAGACATCAAAGCAAGATATGCTAACACTTCCCCTTGTTGCACAAATTGTTACAAATGATAAATGAAACAATCCGTCGATTCACAGATCAATTAAAAAAAGAACAAGCAAAAAAGGAATACTTGGCACTTTCAACAGAGAACCTAGATAACTGTTTACAATCCATTAAAACTTTCATTTTGCCAATGGGCCTTCAAGTCCAATTTTCATGTAACATTTCTCTGTTTGTAACGCACTCAACCCTTTGGTCATTATGTCTGCAACATTGTCACTCGACTTGACATAACCAAATGCCACATCTCAATTACCACATACTCTTTTACCTTATGATAACGTATCCGAATATGTTTAGTACACTCTGACACCTCCCGTTTTGTTGAGAAGGCCCCAGGTTCTAAATTGTTCACTTGTATAACACAAGGACTCTCCCGAATATCATCCTGGTTCAACTCCTCAAGAAAATTTTTCATCCATGCCACTTCTTTATATACTTCAAACATGCTAATGTGCTCTGCTTCCAATGTTGATGAGGCTATCAGAGACTGTTTTTTACTTTTCCAGCTAACTGCTGTTTCTGCATTCAGAACAACAAATCCCCGCACTGACTTGCTATCATTCCTATCATTTGCCCAATCGGCAGCACAGAAAACTTAAACTACATTGTTTACATTGTTTGAGCAAGTGTAGACTAGTTTGAGCTCACTGGTGTACTTGAGGTACCTCATAACTCTTTTTACCTGCACCCAGTTTATCTCGGATTGGTTGTTACACAATTTGCTTGGATTCCGAATATTACAACATATGTCGGGTCTTGTACAAGTGGCAATGTACTGTAAGCATCCTGTTTCTTTCTGGTAGGTATCCTGATTAAAGCTACTACCTATATGCTCTTCATCTAAACTCTCAGCTGGTATGCTTGGTGTGGTACACACTTTTTCCTCCTCCATGTTGAATTAATACATCTTTCTTATGTAAACTGTTTGACTCACCATTATTCCCCGCTGTTTTTATCTGCAAACCTCCAATTATAATAGTTGTGATTCCTCCCCCACGTTCCTGATGTTTATTTCTGATCCTAGCAGACTAGTAAACTCACATAATTCATGATCACAACCAACTGAAACTAAATCATTTACATACATGTCAACAATAAGGCCCTGTCGATAGAACACACATGGTTCTAACAAAAAAAATTTCAAACCTAGCCGTTTGAAGATGCCTGATAAGTGTTCATACCAGTCTTTTCCAACTTGATGTAGTCCATAGAGGCAGCGGTGTGAGAGACACATGAGATCTTCGTTTGTGTCCTCTTCCCAGTATTCTGGTTGTTTCATGTAGACTGGAGTTGTGAGAGGACTATTCGGGTAGGCTGCTGTCACATCTACATGCTGGAAACACCGCCCTTTCAGGACAGCTAGAGCCATGAAAATTCTTATTCTTAAAGTGTACCTCTTGATAACTGGGCTATAGGTTTCCCAATAGTCAACATCATACACTTGTTTATGACTATGTGCCACAAGTCTTGCTTTGTATTTATCGACTGTTCCATCTTTTTGCAAGTTTTCCAGGAATATCCACCCACTTCGAGCCTATCATGTTACTCCCCACAGGCCTTTTCACAAGAGTCCATGTATGGTTACTTTTCAAGCTTTCCATTTCTTCGTCCACCGCTTGTAGCCAGAGGTGTCCATCACATCCATGAACAGATTCATTCACCGAGGTTGGTTCTTTATTAGGGTTATTTTCTTGTATGCAACAGGAAGTGTATTGTTTTCCTTTTCTTTGTCTTGTTGACCTCCTGAGTGCATCTATTTCATGATGGTTTTCAACAACTACATTTTCATTCTCACAATACCTGTCGTTTTACTAACTCCTTCCCCTCCTGCTGCATAGTTCATCATATCTGGCTTCTGCGAGTACCTGTTCAGGCTGTGTTCCACTTCCTTCACCACATTTTTCTGCTACAGCAGGAATTTCTACCCAGCCTAGCTGTTTATAAATCATTGGTTTTTATGGAAGCATTGCGTTAAAAGGAAAACAGTTTTCCTGGAAATGTACATCCCTAGAAACAATTATATTTTTATCTTTCAGTCTCAAAAGTCCGTAGCCCTTGATGCCCTCTTGAAAGTAAAAAAAAACACATTACTCAGCTATTGAGGAAAGCTTCCCATTTTCAGGTGTGTCTGCCCATGCTTGACACCCCAATATTTTAATTTGCATCAAATTCTCGAGCATCAGATCCTTGTTGTGTCACATCTCAAATGGAATCTGTCCTCCAATTGCATTCGATGGGCATCTGTTTCTTATGTAGCTGGCTGTACAAACTGATTTAGCACAGAAGTTTTCAGGGAGACAAGATTCAAACACAATGCATCTTGTAACATTCATCAAAGTTTGGTTAGGCCTGTCAGCTTTCCGTTCTGTTGAGGACTACACGGAAGATATTTCCTGTGGAGAATGCCTTTATCTCTTAAAATAGGCTCAAATTCTTCACCAGTAAACTCGCCACCAATATTATTTTGTAGAGCATATATATTTATTTCTTAAAGTGTTTCAACCCTGCCCTGATACTCCCTAAATACTTTAGCAACATCACATTTCTTCTTCAGCACAATTTCTTCTGAATATCTTGAGTAGTCATGAATGAAAGTGACAAAATATAGTGCACCACATAAGGCAACATGAGGTACTTTGCCTACAACATCAGATTATACAAGATCTAGCACTGCACTACTTTTTGTAATACTTTTGACAAACTCAGCCCTTTTCATTTTTTTTCTAGAGACATGTGGCATATTCTTCAAAACCATCTGAAATTTCACACACAGCTGGCAGACTTGTCATGGGTCCCATTCTCTTATGCCTTGTCCCAGCTGATTTCATCGTGGTCATTCCTGTAACAACAGTGTCCATTGTTGTGTCACATTCAACCATTTTCCCATTTACTCTGTAAATATGACAAGAAACGAGATACACATCACTTCCTTCGCTCACTGCCTTAAATATCATATTTCCATCATCCATAATGCTGACATTGCCATCTTTGATCGTGATCTCCAAATTTTTCTTGTCCAGTTGTTTTACAGATAACAGGTTGTTCTTTAGTTCTGGCACATAAATTATTTCGCCGAGCTGTATCGTCCATCCTCCTCACTATGTGCTCATTATAATGGTTACCTACCACTTTCTCCTTTGCTGTGGCACACTCTCCATTTGCCTGCTTTACAGTTCCAGTTAAAGTATTGTCAAATTCCTCAATTACTTGTCTTTGTAGTGTCATGTGATGATTGGCACAAGAGTCCCTAATCCAGATAGTTTCTTTATGTTTCCAGCTAAACTAGTTTGCACACAAAGCCAAATAAAGCATAGTGTTCATAGTGTTGTTTCCTTCTGGTGATGCAGTTTCACATCCAACCTCAGCCACGAGAGCATCTTCATGCCGCGAGTTGGCAGAATTTTTCCTTTCATATTCTTGCTCCTGTCTATGGTTGCCTCGTCCTTCTCTCTCAAATTTCGGGAAAATTTTTGCTGTGTGGCCTGTTTCCTTGCAAGCAAAGCACATAATATTCCTTTGTTCACTCTCGATCCTTTCGTGTCTGTTCCTGTATGTTGTCCTAGGAATGTCTGTGTCTGTGGTCATATTCAAGCTGTGTTTCGTGATTATATTCTCCTCTGTAATTCATTTTTGTTGCAAGTGCCTTCAGCTCGTTGTTTTCTTGCTCTCGGCCCAGTGTTGAGCGCCTCTCATCCGAAAGCAGCCTAGCTTAAACCATTTTCACTGACAGTACTACTTCATCATACTCTAAACTTCTTATTAGGCCTTCGTAAATTTTTCTTCGTAACCTTCTCAGCATGAATGCAGCAATCGCTTGGTCTGAAAACGGCAGTGCTCCCGCATTCAACTTTCGGCACCACGTTTGAATTTTCCCCATGCACTCACGCATTGTCATGTTGACTGTCTTCTTCACTATGACCATTTCTTCCAGTGTTGTTATTACATGAAGGATGTTGAAGTTACAATGGATATTTTGAAGTGTTTCCCACGCGTCCTTAGCCCGTTTACACTAGTCGTTATCGTTCGGGTATTGGTCTTCAAACAAATTGGATGTTGAAATTTAGGGCATCTAAGTCTTTGATCTTTTGCTTCGACGTCCACTTCTCTAAGTCATCAACAAAACCAGACTCAATTGCATATCACAACCGACGCTGTTCTAAAGCCGCACGAGTCCTCCTAGCCAGAGCTTGATAATTATCGTCTCTCAATAATGCGTAATCAAGCTTCTTTGTAGCCATTTTTGCCGCAAACGTCACCTTTTAAAAAACGTTCACAGGAATTCTAAATACACGACTTATTATTCACACAACACTTACTACTGCCGCAGTTACAAAACATTACCTGGGCCTGTAACTCGTTAGAATGATAAAATTATTTTCAATCAATACCAAAGGACATTATCTCACAAAACACGTCCGCAATACTTTATTTCCTAATACTCATCACATGGTTACCAACCTTGACAAAGAAACAGTACCATCCACTTACTAAAAAAACAAACACAATACATTTAAAATGTTGCAAAACATACTACATTTTATACATCAAAGCAATATATTCTAACACTGTTTTACAAGTCCTTGATTCCTATGTAAGAAGTACAAATTATGTTACTACCGAAACTTGTATTGATACACAATGTAATGTAATAATCGTTAAGAATAATATAATGTTACAAGGGATATTTCTGTTCCATACAAACATTTCTAATATTTGTAGGAGCTTTGGAGTGAACCTTCTTTCTATTTATTATTTAAAAAGTACATTAAATAATTCTACATTGTATGCCTACTACCGAAACATTACTTAAGATCGTTACTGAAATTGTTATCGTTGAAGTTGTTCATCACTCCCACGCATAGCGAAATTAAGTACCAGGGCCCCGATAAAATATCACTCTACCTGCTATTTGCACCGATGCAGTGCAGATGTTGAGCAAATAAAACTGGTCTTCACTTGTACCTCTCGTAACAGCTGGATTTGAAGTGTTTAATAGGTGCTTATTTACAACTATTTTGTACACATCACATGTTCTCTCATGCGTCTGTGTGTGCGTAATGCAGGTGCAGATTTTGTGTTGCGCCTGTAAAAAGCTATATTTAATCGGCCCCCTGTACTGTAACATAACATAGACTACTATCCCATGGAGCATTGTATGAACTGTTTGTAACAATACCTAATTTTGCAGATTCTCATGTGGTGTATTATCATCTCAGTTAGCTTGCACTGTCATATATCAGGCATCTTTAATTTCTGTCTTGTTTTTTACTACAACAATATAGCGGACAACCTTTCCCCGGTCTCGAACTTCATAGTCCGTCTCTATGTTTGGGTAGACAAGTGTGAGAAGGCCGCGCGGACTGCTAGTGTCGCTCTACTGTCTGAATAACTAACTACTCCTTCCCCACTCCTCGAGCGGTTGTAGGTACCTCCTTCGTCCATGCTGCACGCCGCTAAGACATTTCACTCCACAAGTTTTCAGTTACAAAATTGCA
The DNA here is from genome assembly GCA_003012365.1 of Medauroidea extradentata. Lineage (NCBI taxonomy): Eukaryota > Metazoa > Arthropoda > Insecta > Phasmatodea > Phasmatidae > Medauroidea > Medauroidea extradentata. The sequence goes on from PNEQ01041494.1 coordinate 23,495, forward strand.
AATATCACCTATCTTAATAAAGTATTGCAACCACGGAATTTTCTTTGCGTGTCCATTAAGCGCTGGCTGGCAGAACACTTTTAAGACATTTCAATGAAAACCCTAAAAAAATGTTGCTATTTATAATTTATAATTAAAATCAGCACATTTCTAACTAAATATTGTGTCAAATTCTCTTGTATCATTCACGTGTTCTTCAAAATCTATTACTCAGCTTTTATTTCATGTCAATATCATTAAATTTGGATGTGTGATATGAAAACGTTTTTAGCATTAAAATTCCTATGTCTCGGTATGATCATCAAGCCTTGAGCGTGCACACCCCACTGAAAGGCCAACTTCGCAGCCAGTAGTACAAACATCTGCAGTCCTCCCTTCACCAACCCACCTCCTTTACACCTAGAATGATCATAGACCTTGTCACGTAGCAAGTCACTTCTACACAAAGACGCCATACCACAAGTTAAATTAAGAAAATATTAAACTCTTACCTTTACCTCGTAACTTAAAACCATAAAATAAAAATTTAATTTGTTTGTACTACAAACACAAATTAAGTTGCAGAACATAGTCTGACCAATATGCTCTAGTGGCGAGACAACCAGCGAAGCGGCGCCGGGGTGAATGACCCTTTCGAAACCGGACCCTCTAACCGTAGCGGAAAGAGAGTCATAGTTACTCAACTGTAGACACTACCGGCATGTGCACAGCATTAGACCCAAGTTTCCATATAATTTAATCGTATTTACGAATAGGTACACAAATTTCAAATCGGTTGAATAAATAAAACACGAAATTATAGTAAATATTTAATTTTATGTCTATGAAATTATTATACCAAATCGAAAACCAGTTCGTAACTTTTAAACAGCTGGAAGGATTTTTATCAAACACAGCTAAGAGCCATCCCGTTCAAACTGGCTTCAAATTTAATACTAAATTCTTTAAATAGGTCCATCCATTTAGGAGCTACTAAGCAGCAGACACACACACGCAACACAGAGCGGAAAAACTTACACCACCACTCATTTTTCGTCGGTCGTTAACTTTTTTTTCAGCATAAAGAATGTTTAAATAAATCATATACTCGTAATACAACTGCATCGTCGTCGTCCGACAACTCGCTTTCCACCACAGCGATCCCAGCTCAGTTCACGGGAGGGTCGAACGCGATATTCCACGTACGAGCTCTTAGCTCAGAAGTCTGGCTCTTATTTGTATTATTACTCCAGGTGATAATAATTTATCTCTGACAAACCTATAATATTTTAATGTAAACATCTTACTTTATAGAAATAACTGTATACTTTAAAGCAACACTTTTTTGAACCAAATATACTTCTCAGTAGTTAGTATATAAATGGATTTTTTTTTTTTTGCTGCAACAAAATATGTTGTGACAAGGAAATGGTTTTCAGTGTGTGGGATCAAGAGTAAAACTCATAATTTTTGTTGGAGTTCGTAGCCGGAATTAGCGGTGTTTCACAGTAAAGGAAGGGACAAAACGCCTGTTATTAAAGTGAATTTGGTTCTGCCAGGAACTGTAACAAAATTACTTTTATTTAAGCAGATTTAGAAATAATTATTTTAATTTAATTTCAAGCTTGAATACTATAGAAAATATCATTATATTATCAAAAATTTGATACCTCTTGCAAAGTTTGAACTATTAAAACTAGGCTATGCACATTTATGTTGGTAACATTGTCTATAACATGCATTTATGTAATGTAAGTTAACGTTACTTGCTAAAGTTAACTTGGTTATCTGGGTCCATCATAGGAAAGGATAGTGATGTTTATACTTGGATATAAGCCAGGTAGGGATTCAACGTCAGAAAGCAATGAGTTCAGCTCATGTATAGAATACATGCGAATGTTATAAGAATAAATTTTAATCACCCAGAGTTGAAATGCAACCCTACGTAGGCTAACCTCGTAACGTTATGTAAATAAATATATTTTTCCATTATAGACGCTTGTTTTCTTATAAATCGCCAAGATTTTAAATCTGAATATACGGCTTAGAAATTTAGTTAGCTAAAAGTTAGGTTTATATTGGCAAATTAGTTTTTAATTAAAAATAACCTATGAAAAAGAACTCATTTCGAAATACTTTCTAACGTTTGTTTCTGTATACGCATTATATGTTATTTAAACATATCGTTGGAAAATCAGTTCTCGCAGCTCAGTTAGTTGTAATGCGTCAATTTTTAAACTGAATGTCCAAGTATCGAATCCCAGCTTCTTCAAATTATTCGAAGTACCTACTGCAAAATAATGTCTGCTACACTAGCGACTAACAGCTGTAAACGAAACACAGTTGTAACCTGGGTTGGGCAAAATAATTGACAATCTGTATTTTATATAAAATAGACACCGTATTTACAATACGAATTGCTCGATAAATTCTCTTGTAAATACAAAATGATATTTCAAATGCATAGCAGAAAATACAGAAGTTAACTGTGGGGAATGGTTAATTAGCCAAAAGACTAATATAAGAAATGCAAAAAAAATAATAATATATATACTGAACATTTAAAAGAGGTTTTATTTAATTTTTGTGTTCAAATATTTTTCATTTCATTCGCTTAGAAAAAAAATTTAAAAAATGTAAACATTCGTTCAACTGGTTCTGAAGAACAAAAACTGGTATTGTAGCGCATGAAAAGCATCTTCACTGTTTTCAGAATCAGACTTCCCATGGACGTTTATTTATCATTTAAGTAAGATACCACCATTTACTTCTCAATAGGGAAGCGCTTTCCGAATTTAGTATTTAGGCTTCGTCAGACGTAAAAATTGTCTACTTTATTGCAGAAATGTGTGTGTCGGCGTCAGCTTATCCACTGGATGCTGTCTGTCCTGTCCTGTAGCAAGCATGTACAGTCCTATTAAGAATAAATGAGCGGCTGGAAAAGTTAAAGTCCACGTCGGGTATGATCGGCTGTTAAGCAAAGGTAACGCCTGAGTACCTAGGCAAACACCCAGCGCACGTAAGTGTCTCCAATCACAGTGAAGTTGGGGCTCGCGAAATACAGTCGCTCTTTTATTTGCTATCCGTTCTAACCATAAAGATATGCCATCATAGCGAGGGCATTTGACTGGATATGTTGCGAAAAGCTTTGTAACTCCACTGTCGTCTAAATAAGAGGAAGAATAACTTATACCACTCTGGCAAGTTGTCATTAATTTACACAGAAATAAGTAAAGTTCCGTAATTATATTTATTGGTGTTTATATTGTTTTCATTGTCTCTTGAACAGCTCAATGAAAGTATTAAGAGGAACATCCAAATCATTTGTTGGTAAGTCATACCAGCATTTCTCTGGCATGATCTTGGGAAACCAGTGAATACCAGGCTGACCTCCGTGGCGCAATCGGGTGACGCGCCGACTTGCGGTGAGAGGTTCAGGTTTCAAGTCCCGGGTGAGGCATGGGTGTAATTTTGTTTTGGTGGAATAGAAACATATGTGTAACCGTCTCTATGAATCACATTGCCAACGAGATGAAACTCTATAATAATAAAAATAAATAAATTGAAAACCGAAATCAAGATGGCCAGGCTTAGGATCGAACCCAAGTCCTCCCAAATGAGAGTTTAAACCATTATATCTGCACCAGTTTTCTATAATATTTAATTCTATTACACGGACTTATAATTTAATGGGCGATACGTAGCGATAAATATACAACTAAACATTGCCAACCAGTTATTTTGTCTTCCCTCTGCACCGAGCTCAAGGTTGACACAGAGTGAGACGGAACAATACTAATACATTGAACTGGAATTTGGGAGGACCCGGGTTCGATACCCAATCAAAGTATCCTGACATGGAGTTTTTCCATTGTTTCCCTTCTCACTCCAAATGTTGGGATTTTTTTTTTAAACATAAGCATCCCTTAGTCCCTTTCACGTAAGTTGTGTTGTTTGCCTTCTCTATTGACAACATTGTCGACGTACGACGTCAATTTCTGTGTGAATTTGTTACATAGATTTTCATCCTAGGCTGGTCTCGTCTCAGAAAAATACAGAATGGACAAATAGCAATACGTATTAAAACCAAGTCTCACAATTAACTGACATAACAATAATTCGTGTACTAACAGTTAAAGGTAGAGTCCTGAAAAATTCGCGTTTTCATTTAGGCGCTAGCTAGAATTCTAGCAGCTATTGTTCTATATCACGTTCACAATTGGCCGTTGACTTACTTGACACTTCTGGAAATAGCTGAGTCAATAAAAAAACTGTACCTGTACACACGCCCATTTCACTGTCAGCGAGCAGCTAATAAACAGCTGCTATCTCATTCAGTACACAAATATTCTTGGAAACTAGCCTACATGTCAGTGAACTCGCGAATTTTTCCGGCCACTAGTTAAAGGCTACCGTGCATGTATGTAATCCAATCATAAAATGAAATAGACAATGCAAAGTTTTGAAGTCTATGCTGATTAAAAAAATTATGTCTTATATAAAAGGGCCGCTTATTTTCCCGAAAAAATTCCTGCAACAATTAGTTCCAATGACTGTGTGCACACTTGTACTGATGAAGTGATGATTCTTGATCAATTATTAGATGTTTTTATTCTCAGTGTTTTTGGAATCTACCTGCGAATCACAGGCGAATAGTATCGAATTAATGTTGTTTTGATTGGCACAGTCAAACAAGCGACGTCTGTACACAAAGAACGCTGTCAATAACCACGAATCATAGCTGCTGATGTGCACGTAAGCCGCTGAAACTAAGTGGTGCAAAAATAATTTCGCGAAAACTTCCGGCAATACGTAATAGACATGATTATTTTATTTATGTTATTGTATTTACGTCTTAGGTATTACATGGCGAAACTAAGACGTACGCCTTTTTTGCATTTAACCAGGGTTATTTTAAATTATGTAGTTATAAATAACAATTAAAAATATCAACAATAACAAATTCTTGAAATGTTCATTTACAAATGGAGCTAAGTCTATTTTTAGGAAATATTACTTTAGCAAAAAGACAATTTTGTGTAAAATAATATAAAAGAAAGGAAAATCAATCACTTATATTCTAGTTACATATGATCTATTATAAACATTTTAAAGAAAACAAACATTTTTAAATTACAACTTTGGTTTTATAATAAAATAACATGTTTGCTGTAAAATAAAGCTAATTATTACTAACATTTTAAAAATACAAGAAAACTTAATTTGGGAAGCAAGAATTATCACATTAAGTCTGGTGCTTGAAAAAAAACTTTCTTTTTAAATTTTTTTTGAATCCCAATGTAGACATTATGGTTTTTATTTCTTCTGGGAGCTCATTCCAGGCTTTCTATACAGATACACAGAATTATTTCCCAAAACTTTGCGATTTATAGGCCGGTGAAGATAACATTTTTTAATTTTCTCACCTAGTTTGACGATTGTATTTATTAACTATTATATGCCGAATAAAGCCGTTCTTACGGTTATCAGGAACCAAAAATCTTGAAAACTATCGATCCAGACACTTTGCGGAATGACTCGCCTTACAGCTATATTCAGTGCGTAGCATTATTATGACGTTTTGGAACAGAAGTGTGTTGCTACGTGCATAACGTCACTGTCAGGACTTTCAAGGTCACACATGCTTTGATGTGTATTTTGTAAGAGACCGGAGATATCTAACGTAGTATTGCCTGCATAGCGAAACAAGCGAACCTGCGTTCAGCGACATAATTGTGTAACGTGCAAATACAGAAGCTGAAAGGGTGTGAACCCACTATTAATTTTTGCGGAAAATGTTGTATCAAATTCATATATTAGTTCGAATATTAGTTCGTTTCGGTTATGTCCAGTTAAGTCTAACTTAAAATAAATCAGCCAGAATAGAACGAATTAAGCCACATTAAAGAGATTCAAAATTAAGTTTACAATATTTGGTGTCCTGAAGATTACCACGAACATCATACACATTATAAATTCATTTATATAAAAAAACTATTTGAATTACGCTCAACAGGTAGCTCGAAAAATGTAGAAACACAAGTTGTTTGTTTACACAAAATATTTATTCGACGTCCTTTAGTAACCAAATATACGTTTTGGCACAAACAAAGTGCGTTTAAATGAATAATTTGGTCGAGGGAAATAAATAAATTTGTTTGGAGGACTCCAAGTTTGGTCTTACCAACAAAATATTGTTTAGCTGAAGCAAACATCACCCAAACAAATATATTTAGTATAATGAAACAATTCTTTCTCTCAATGTAAGGTCATTTGAGTATTGGTATTCTCGAACACTTTACAGGGCGCAGTTACACTTTCTTACAAATTGGTTAGTCTCGAATGTGTTCTCACTGAATTCGAGACGAACTCGTTTCATCCATAGTAACGTTCCGCGTTGCTAATTTCGAACCTCATATATTCGTGGCTGTGCTATTTTTGGGTAATATGCTGTGCTCTTATTGGCTCGTTATATTTGCTAGCCAAACGATGGGAAAAGGCGGCGAGAAATTCAAAGTTAAACAAGAGGAAACGGACATCACAGGGAGATATATAAAAAATACTATTGATATTTCTAGATATTTTTATTTTCTAATGTCAGTGATATTTATAAAATTGTATCACGCTGACCCAAATATATATTTATGATAGCAATTTATTTGTAGTCTAGTAAGTTATATTACTTTTGGACGAATTATTTACTATACTACTACACTTGCGCTAGAAACACAATAGGAAACACTCTTGTCAAAGTCTTTTGCTTACGTGATGTGTTTAAGTTGCATTTAAAATATATTTTCTTGTTTGTTACAAAATGTTAGTTTTTCCTTATTTTTTCTTTTAATACAAATACCATTACTTTACAGTGAGTACTCGAGGACATAATGTTTCATGATTTTCCCTGTGACATTGATAAATCATAAAGCAATACTTTAGATCTATGGATGCAATTATATAACTTGGTATGCAATAATTATATACCAATTTCGGAAAAAAATATAATTAACATGGTACTGTTGATACGTCTATCCAACTGCATGCCAGACCTCAACTGGCATCTTCAGTGGGGAACAAAAGCACAATCGGATGATCATGATCACTTAATACTGAAGGATAATAATGCGTCTGACAGAATACCACGACATGACTGCCCAATACATTATCAAACTCCGGACGTTTTCGCTCTTGACTGCAAACAACGTTGATTGTAAACATGGGTAGTATCCGGACAAAAACTTTGCCATGAAACTGAAAACTGTGAGAAGCTGTCTTCCATTGCTCCACACCAGGTTTTATAACTTCAGCACCACTGTCTCCTTAGGTAGCATTTCTTATTATTAATGGATGCGTGGACTAGTAGGTCGTCTTTAACTGCTATACTTTTGTTCGATTGTTTTGGTATTGACAGGTGTGTGAACACGACAGTCAGTTTGAAACTGTTGTACTATTATTATTATGAAATATCATTTTCGCCTATCTAAATCGCTGAACGCACTCTTCAGTCCACACAAGTATTCTTCAGATGCTGTTATTTTACTAATACCTTGCAGTTGTTTGGGGGGCAGATAAAGTAAATATCCTAATCTTGGCTACTGTACCTCGCGATGCAACAAACACATCGACTACCTAGGTTATATTATGAATGCATCCATTATACAGTAGGGAAAAATACAAAATTACAATAATTAATTTATTTATATTGATTTTATGTATACGTCAAACAGTAGCCAATAACATATGGTTTCAATGTTTTTTTCTTAATTTCGTTATGTTTTCTGACTTTTGCTAAGGATATGAAAGGAAAACATGCAAATGTTGACTTCGGAATGACATTATGGGAAAATTGGCTGAGATATGTTTTTGACTACTGAGTAGGCCTATGACATCTATAAAACTAATATTATTTAACACAAATATAAAATAATTGTTAATTCAAACAAAATAAAATTATTTTTCCAAACTTTATTACTCTTAACTACTTTATAACGAATGTTACGTAACGAAGCCGAAGAGTTTGGCTGCAATTGCATGAGTTATCGACAAGTGCTAGTATATATTTCACAGCGTTAACGATGATTGTAACTACAGTGGCGTTTATAGGAAGAGTTGACCTATCTGAGTTTAAATACACTTAATTTCATTTGTTACGAACTATGAGTGCCTAGTACCACAAGTGCCTAGAATCACTCGACCGAACAAACGCTCTTAAAAATTTGTGTGTATATATATATATACACACCCTTGAACTAGTGTTTTATTTGGGAACATCAAAATTCTGATGTCCCTTGTAAGGGAAACAAACTGAATGTGGCAATGAACGTTTTCAGAACGATGTGCAAAATTACGAATTGGGAACAAAATAAGTTGTTAAAAAATTTTGTAGCAAGACACTTTGTTGTTATTGCTCAAATCCGTGCCCGTCAGAGAAATATGACGGTCATACTTTTGTCAAATCCACGTTAAAAATTTTTCATATGGTAGTTTAAAAACTATTATTAATTAGAAAACACATGTAAATCAATTTATTGTTTATTCTGTAGCGATACATCTCGTAAACAACGAGACCACATTCCAGTTTAAAACCAATTATATTCTGTAAGACACAATACAGCTGAACCATGGCTATATTACAAACACCTATACTGCAACAGTTTCTCGTTATAATTTATAATATTGCATATTACGAAATGATAAAAAAAATTAATACATTTGCTTTATCCGAGAATCGAACATGTGGTTTTTGTTACATATGCATAAAGTTTATTGTAAATATAATTTTTAAAATCTTATGTGAACTAGACTACGTCCTTTATTCACGTAAGCTTTCACTCACGTGATGTCGGTATGCGCGTAAATTAACGAAACGTGTCTGTTAAATGGGTCACATTGTAGTTCGAGAGTCACTTTCCGGGGACAACAACCGTTACAATGCAATTACAGTAAAAAAAGCTAGTTTTTCTTATGCCAAATCAACAAGTGATTAGTTCCGTATTTTCTATTTCATTTTGTTGTTTGTTTGTGACAAAAAAAGCACAAATTTATTTCTATATACAAAAGAGAAAACTGATTGACTGGCATGTCAAACTGCAGCCCAAACCACGACCTAGAACAATTAATTTTTTGTGTGATATTCTTTTATGTCGTAGGCGAGCACTAAGAAGGGGTTTTTCGAAATTCTACCTCTAAGGGGAGTGAAGAGGTAAAATGTGTTTCCGAAGAGGCGTCGATAGAGCTCGGGTCTGACTGCCTATCATCGTGATTTCTACTTTAATATGTCACACATAAAAATGCATAGGCCTATTAGCCAATTTCAGGATTTTTCGAAATTCAACATTTAAGAGCGTGAAAAGACCTTAAATGTGTTGCCGGTTAACTATCGATATCTTTCAAATCCTTAGTGAAAAAGAGTTGGTTTTCACTTTAAAATGTTGCTTACGTAAATATGCAAAGAGGGTTTTCGGATTTTTTTTTAAATTCGACCCCCAAATAGTAAAAAAGGGAAAAATGCAAATTTGCTATCGTCGTGATTTTTACTTCAATTAGTCACGTATTTAAATGTCTACGACAGGACTCCAATACGTTTCGAAATTCTTTAAATAAGAGGGTGAAAATTCGTGAAATGTGTTTTCGATTATTCCTCCATATCTATCGAACCAATCGAGGTATCGAAGTGCTCTTGGCTTTAGATTGATACTTTTGTAAATATCCCTAATACCATTAAAATATATTTTTCGAATTCGGCACTGAAGAAGTAAATAAATTAAGCTGTGTTTCCGATTCACAATCGATATATATCGATCCCATTGATTTTTGCGTGGCAACGTGATTTTTGTTTCAGATTTATGCTTACTCAAATACCTAAAAGGTAATTTCACGAATTTTCGGAATGCCACGCCTAAGGAGGTTAAAAGGGATGAAAAGCGATTAAATGTGTTTTTAGTTAATCGTCCGTATATCTTGAACCTAGCGGACTATTTTCGTGTTTTTCAGGTCCAAGAGACACCAGTTAAGTAGTCTAAAATGTGATACAAGCATATTTCGAAATTCAGTCTCTCAGGAGCTGAAAATACCTGGAATGTGTTTTAGATAAATCTTCGATATATATCGAACCCATTGAAAGATATTAGGATATTTTGTTGCTTCAGGATGATGAATACGTAAATGACAGAAAAGAGATTTTCAGATTTTTAAAAATTCGAACTCCCAGTACTGTACAGAGGTGATATGTGATATTTTAATGAATGATTTAATTTGCTTTCAGAATTAGCTATCGTCGTGATTTTTGCTTCTACTGGATACTTGAACGAATACCTAATTAGTGAAATTAAAATTTTCTGAAATTCGATACCTAAAGGGGTGAAAAGGCATAAATTTTGTTTTCTATCAGACGATGATACTTATCTAACCAGTAGAGATATTGAATCGGACTTCGCATCAGGATTATGCTTACGTAAGTACCTAAAAGTATTGCAACTTTTTTATTACGTAAGATAACTTCATTAAGAAGAAAACATTTGTTTCTGAACTTTCAAGGCAGACGATCCTCTATGAGCCCAAATATTTTATTTTTGAAAGTAGTTTTCATGAATAATTTTGACGTAATGTGGCGTAGTTGTTTGTAGCTCCGATCTATTTTTCGGGAGGTTCTGGAGTCAAATTCCTTTAAAATATGTGAAAATGTGTATGTCTAACACACTAAAATGCAGGGAATATGAAATTAGTGCAATTTGGATGAAGTCCAAAAGTTGTGAAAATTGATTATACAGTCCATTACGTTCCTCGTCAGCATCAGTCCACATCTCACTAACCTTTAGGTTGGGGCACCAAATACGTTCACATTTCAGCGAAATATTATCCCACAAAAACTCCTTAGCGCCAAACTTCAAGTGAAGGTTTTGAAAAATAAATATGATATTGAAGGCAACATCACCTATAGTTGTCCTCCAGGGAAATCAGTCTTAATACCACGTAAACTACGTATTTCATTCGATTACTCTCTTATAGTTAACAGTCTGTAATTACCTCACAACGTCAACTTTATTGTGACTATACATAAGGCAGAGTCGCTGTTACTGGCAGGGACAATCTCTAGGCTGCTTTACGCGTGGACAGCTATAGCTACTTATCCTGCTGCAGAGTTAACTCAACTAGCATATTTGTCATTCTAACGCTTGTTGACTGAACAACCTGTCTGGTGAACTAAGATGTATCTGCTCTGAGAAATACACGCGAGCAAAGCCACGGGCGTACTGCTAGTTAACGTATAAATCGACATCACATTTATTGTTGACATTTGAATATATAGTCTCCTTGACCACTGTTCGTATTCCAAAGAAAATAGCAACAGATATTATCTAATTTAATGGAAGATTTTATTGTATGATCACAATGATTTAAGCAGTTTTATTATTTTTAAAAAGATTATTCAAACATTGCACAATAAATTTCAAATAAACATTTATTGGTGACCAGTTTCGAGTATCTGTTGAACCACACATTCAACTTCAGACTCGCATCAATATACCGTATAATAGTGTCGCGAATATCAGCCTGCCATAAACACGACGCCGTAATCTCTGTTTAGTTGCAAACACTTTTATTTTGAGCATTTAAATTTAAAGTTTAGAGTTAAAACTAGATTAAACAAAGTTAAAAGGTTCTTGTAAAATCTATATGCTTCGCATTCAAGCTTAAAATATTTCCTAACAAGTAGGGAACGCAAAAACTTGGTACACTGTCGAATATACGTTCTAAAAATTTGTTGACAGCATTCTGTCGAAAAAAATTCCTTGATATAATTTGTGGCATCCTGCCCGATAAAGTATCGGGATCGATATAGGGCACGGGTTTTTGAATTTTAATATTGTGTTTAACAGTGACACTGGTCACTGGGTTTTTTGATTACATTTTCTCTTCCCGTGCATTCCCAAAAGTCTTCATATCCACCTAACGACATCTCACACCGGCTCTTAAGACCAAAGCTGTTAACAATCATCCAAATTTGTTCACTTGATATGGACATGATCAAACGGCCATATAAAGCGATTTAGAGTACTTGTAAGGATTGGGTATGATAAAAGTTGGTTTCAATGCAAATTTTGGTCACAGAAACTGTTTTTGATCATTTGATTTTTAGGAAGCACTGACCACTCAAGCTTCCCGGAATACCAGATTAGAGAACGAACTAATTTAAAAATTCGCCCGTTCACTTACGTCTCTCGAATTGTGCTACTGCTACCACGCGTTGTCAAAAATAAATATGTATACAGAGTTATTTAATTAAATTTATTGTGTAAGCATCATATTCGCTCAATGCGCTGGTCGGTTGGTATTTTCATATTAAGTTGTCGAAAGTGGGCCCAGAAAAAAAATTAAAGCAATCTACACGGTTGACTTTATCGGGAAAGAGGTAAAGCTGTGAATTGTAATAAAAAGGGAGTGTAAATAAAACATTTATACCGTTTGAACGTAAATAACTTAAATACAGTTGTTTGTATATTACGTACAACTTTATCACACAATAGACACCTTTGGCCAAAAAAAATTTAATTTCTTTAAGTATGTTTCTAACATATATATTTTATACGAGTAGGTGAACAGAAGTACCGGTACTTCACTTCGTGATTGACGCCGTGAATGCTGCAGTGAGTAGGGACCTAGGAGGCCTACAATGGTTTCTGGCAACACCGCGCCAGGAAGCGGGCATCTGGGTGAACGACTGAGTTCAAATAGGTCTATACCGAGTCTATTCCCGTGCTCGTCCAGTAATGTAGGAAGAATTTATCCTGAAACATTTTCCCAAATCAAGTGGTACCTCCAACCAGTGGAAAACCAGTACGTATATGTTTAGTCCCAGCATTTATAAAATTACTTCATTAACTAGTGCTGAAAATGACTTTATTACCACTAATTTCCTAACCATAATTTCAAACACATTTAACTATCCACTCTGCTTCTATTGGAAAGTTGTCGAGAAATATGTTAGGCATAGACTCTTCGCGATACTGCTTACAATTTTCTTCCAGTCATTCTGCCATTATCTTTACTACTTTTAACATGAAAACTACCTTGAAACTAAAAACCATTGTAAAAGTTTCACCACTCTCAAAAACTTAAAACCTTTGGCTCCATTAAAATATAGTTATGGATATAAGTGTTGGGGAGTGCTCATTTTAAAGTGCACAGACTATAGGCACATTGGCCAGCAAGTCCCCAAGTGGACGACAGTACATCACTTGTCACTGCCACCGTGAATTAGTACTACACGTAGGCTTCAATATCCACAAAATCGTTTATTAAAACAATGATAGTCTTAATTCACTCATATCTACACAAAAGTGTTATTCAGGTGACGCTGATTCGTACGACGCCTAACGTGGGTATCTATTACTTCAATTAATTAATATAATTATTTCCATTATGATTTTTATCGGGCTCACTGGTAGAGATAAATATTTTTGGGTCGTTACAAGTAACAGGACGCAACTCAAAGTTTGCAATCAGTGACGTTTTTATTTGTTAACTGTAGTCAGTCTTAATTTGTTATAGAAATATTTTACAACAGCCAAATATATAAATTCATTAGAATGTATTTTATGTAATATATTTTAGACTGTAGGAAAATGATGTTTAATTCAACATTTTCTTTACATTCGAATAAGAATTAATATTTTATATAAATCACAGTGCATGGTAAAATACGTAACAATAACGGTTTAGTGACATTTAGCTGTGTTTCGTCTGCAGACATTTCTACTGCGGTTAAAAAACTCAAATGCCAGTGTAGTGAGTCGTATTTGACTCGAAAACCACGTGCTACTAAAAGACAGCTGTTGTACGGTGAAGGTCTTTTGAAGGTCAATGCTGGAATATGATGGTAGGTACAACCTGCATTATGATTATTTTGAACAGTAAATCTAAGTGTGGAAACTAAATTACTGTCAACAGAGAAGAGTTTCTCTTGCTGTGCAATTAAGAAAAACTGTTGATTATATACTGATTACATTTTGAGTTAAAGTTTGCATTCAGGTGTTATGAACGCTATACTGGCGCTGGGAAGAATAACATTTTCATTTTTGTTTCGAAATCACTTATTATATCCTTCGACTTAAAATTTTAATTTAACAATTAATAATTAATGAGGTATTTCATTATGCAATAATAACATAGACTTCGATCAGAATGTTGTAAACAATAAAAATGTAAATATAAATGCGTCGAAACGTATTTATATTCATATTCTAGTGTCCACACCTACGAAACTCAACAAAGAAAATCCGTTATGCTATTCTGACGTAGTTTAAACTAATATCTGTAAACTGTCATACATAGCACTTCGTAATCTTGGTATGTTTCAACGAAACATTTGTTAATTATGAGCATAATGAAGCTCCTACTGTGGTTCACTCCTAAAGTTCACATGTGATATTATTACATAAAAACTATATTTTTGGCTACGTGTGTGAGTTAAGGTTAAGTATGTTCGTAAAAATTATTATAACTTAAGAAACAGACCAACTTGAAACATTAATATCCCGCATAGTAATATTTATGTTCAGATGGGATTGCAGTTGATATAATGCCAATTTAAGTTTCATAATGGAGTGTTTCCATTAAAATTATGTTTCAAAATACTAACGTCAAACAGAATTCGTTCGCAGTTCTCTATTAAGAGCTCCGCCTGGTCAGAGCTGTCTTGCATTTTACGAGGCATGAATACATAGGTGTTATAGGCGTGACACTGACAAGGATTTAAAATGCGCAATTTCTTGTCATCCCGAGCTGCTAATTCTGTTTTGTGTCCTTACGTCGTGTATCTATAACACTTCCAGCGTCTATCCCATCATTTTAGTTCTCCGTCGCTTTTATTTCCCTGCATGTGTGTGCGAAAATAGGCTACATTCAAAATTGTTTGCTGAATTGTGATATTAACTCATTTTCGATAGGTTTACTACACTTCGTAGCTTCGCTTAGAGTATTGGAATGATATTTTGTAGGGCAAAATTAATGTGCCCAAAACAGGCCTTAAAACATTTTACTGGGACAAACCAGAAGTGTTATAAATTTATAATAGACACCATAAGTTGCAAATGTTTATTATATATTCTGTTTCTTCTGTCGTAACACCGAATCAATAGCAAAAGAAAAATATATATAACCTATGCGAAATAGGACAAATTAAAAAATTGGTACTCCAAATCCTAGTACTTGATGATTTAAGAAGGTTACAACACACAACCACTGTGCATTGAAATGTGCAATTGACTGAAACTGTGCAGCCCTAACAAAGTAAGAAGAGTAGTACTTTTATATTACAGCACATTAAGTCACATAAGCATGCTTTTAATAGTTTATTATACACAAACTGTGATTGACATCTACTAAAAAAAACTAGCATTTACGTGATTAACTAAGGCGCTAAATAATTACATAAAAATATTTACTTTTTTTGATCGCAAAGTTGTATATTTTGAGACACAATTTTAACGGGAAATGAGCAGGTACGGAAACTAGTAAAGAATATTTCGACGATGACAATAATTATTTCGACAAGGATTTTATTTTTGAGGTTGTTCACTAATGCTACTCTCAAACATAGCACTTTAATTCCTAAAGTATACGACGAGACATTTTAATAGAAAAATACTAAATGATAGAATGTAAATGCATAATATGCTTGTAGATAATGTGTCATTATGTTAAAGTTAAACTTGTTCAAGTGTTGTGCCACTATTTTTATCTCAATTTCATCACAGTTTGATGCGTGCTCAGGAACCAATAATAACTCACTTTACCTTTCGGGAACACTGTTGATGAAGTTGTTACAATAAAAGTATCTTTACATGAAGAACGGAATATTTCGCGTATTTAATGCCCAGCATGTTAGAATACACTGTCCTGTATATAATCTTCGTCTATTGTGTTCCACAAAATGTCTGCAGTTCTGCAAATACTATAAAATAAATACAACAAATGAGTTGCACCCCATCATTTTCAACTCCGTGAGTTGTGTACTTTTTCCTCCAAGGACTTTTATTTTGCGAGCTGCAGCGCGCGCGTCAATTCACAACCTGTGATTGCGCCTGTGACTTAGTGCGTCTGCGGTACACGCCGAACATAGCCGAACGGGACTTTGAAATATGTTTGGCTCCACGAGTGCGCTCATTTATTCTGAACAGCACTGTACATGTTCTGAATTTTTTTCGTCACTGGTCATTAAAATCGGGGGAAACCAATCTCAGCTTTAAAAAGGGATCGAAACATGATGCTAATATGGCTATATCACATAACGTCATGGTCACGATGTTTGTTTTGACATTGACCTTGATGTTTGTCTACACTTCGCAAGCAATGTGAGATATTTTTCTCATCACAAAAAAAGTTCGATTAAGTACAAACTCCTTTGCTTATAGTGTATTGTAGCATATTAGTAGTACATAAACGCCGATTTGTAAACAGAGGTGGATGGTGGTGTGTGATGTGGATGACTTCGGTTGACCTTTGACCACATAATTTCCCAAAAATTCCCCAATATTTCACTTTTACTCTAAACTTTCCCTTTTTCTCCCTAAAAATTTCCACTTGTGGGTGTCTCAAAATTAGTATGACTCCAATGTATTCTCAAAACGGCTAGATTACGCATTTATTCATGTGTCAGTAATAAAAATTATTACAAAAATTTTATTTTTTATTTTTAAGAAATTTAAATTATTCAAAACTAATAATATCTCCTTACATACAGCACCATTTTAGTCATATCCGATTGACTTCCATTAAAATCAAGAATTTTTTAAAAACTTGTTTTAGCAAAATTTTATTTTTAATTACTTAATCCAGGAATATTTTCTTGTATGTCCATTGCCCTGCACACAAAACTGAGGTATACCGGATCGATTTCCGAAAAGTTCAATGAATTGAAACATTTTTTACTTACTTGCATTACTCTCAGACATGGCAAACAGCACATTGTGCCTACCACTGCAAAATGGAACTGATTTTAGTTTTGCATAGCCATGCTGTTATTGTAGTGCATTCCCCTCTCCCCTCTGCTCCATCATACTGGCGCAAGTGTCACAACCTGACCCAGCTCCCCTTCTCTCTCTTTAGCACATAGATTGTTTAGGAACATGTTAACGAGAGAAATACCTTGTAGTATTAAGGAGGGTATTTTTTATTGCGTGCAAAAGTTATAAAATGCTTCGCTATAATTCTGTCAATAAATTGTGCTATAAAATGAGGAATATTATTTTATTTTCTTTAATTGATGACCACAATTGAAATAACTGTGAATATATTGCAACGACTTATTAAAACTATGCTAATTTTTCAATGAAAAGTTAACCTCTGTACAAATAAGCTTCTACGCTATCCTCATGCAGAGGTACGATAAAACATCGTCTCTAAAGCTTCGCACATGTATTCAGATCCTTAGTAACTCGACCAATATCAATGCAGTATTACTTTCGTGACCATGTATTACGTTATTATTGAAATCAAAGCAGACTTGTATAAAAATATAGATAGTATATTCTAAGAGGACTGCCACTTCCTTTCCAGTACGAAGAAAGTACGGTGGTTTTTTTGGCACTGCGAGCGCCCAATTCATTGTATTGTATTTTAATAATTGTTCAAACCATATAATGTTTCTTATTTATACCATTGTCACTGAATTTTTGAAGTAGAGATATGAAGCGATATGAAGACGTCACGAAACGACCAACATACTGACTACGAATTTTCCGGTGACCCTAATGAATTAGTATATAGACACAGATTTTTAAAAATTAAGCAATGCGCATATTTTCCTAGAACTGAAGAACAGTCGATACATTAGTTAGGTAAAAACTGTATTTTTTTTTCGAATGGTCTTTGGCTAATGTGAGAAATACTAATGCACTATGTGATAAAATGAATTTTCAAAAATAATTATTTATTTTATAGATCAAATACTGTCTACTTAAAATTCTTAGCATGTTTAATGAGATTTAAAAAATTCATGTTTTTTAATACTTTGTGTATGAACATGTACTGCATATATAAGGAAAATTTTACTTTTTAATTTTGACTTGAACATACGAAATTGTTTTAAACAGAATGCCTGCGTTTAGAGTAACTTATGTGGATGGTGAATATGTATTGATATTATGACTGTGTGCTAATTGTCAATTTCAATATATGAATTTATGTTTGAAACACGTGTATACTTACAGCCAAATTGAGTGTATGATTCCAATAGTACAGTAGGTCTGATTAATAGGCCTAAAAGCGAGGTCTAAAAAGTTAGGTATAAAATTGAGGTCCAAAATCGAAGTCTAAGACTGACATCTAAAATTGAGGTTTGATTTTAATGTCTAAATATGAGATCTAATTGTAAATACTGAAATGGATTTTTTATTGAAGAATCCTGAAGAGTATACTGGAAACTATCCTTAAAGGTAGTAACCTGAAACCAGACTCACGAAGGAGTGTCGAAGATATCACAAATGTTACCGAAGGAGTTGCAAAGGATTTGTCAAGATTCGCGAAGAAGTCGCGAAGAGTCGCGAGTGCTCGCGAAAAGTCACGAATAAATTGCGAAGGTGTTGCGAAAGTTCACGAAGTAGTTGCGAATGTTCGCGGAGAAGTCACGAATTGTCACTAAGGCATTATGAAGGCATCGTCATAGGAGTTGAATAATCACGAAGGAGTCTTCAAAGGCGTCTCCGAAGGAGTAAAAGGAGTCTCCAAAGCTCAAAGGGGTGACGAAGGAGTCTTCTAATAAGTCTCCGAGAGAGTCGAAGAAGTCGCGAGGGAGTCTGCAAAGGTCAAATTAGTCACGAAGGAGTCGCAAAGGTTCGCGAAGGAGTCGCGAAGATTCGCCATGGATTCGCCATGGTCCGCGAAGGGGTCGCGAAGGACTCACGAAGGTGTGCAAAGAGATCGCGAATGTTCGCTAGAGTATGCGAAGGGTTTGACTTTAAATCAAATAATACATGTCTTTGGCAAACACTACATACATAATTGTAACATATTAAAAACATAATTGTAACAAATTAAAAACATTATATATATATATAATTTTATTAGGCCTTGCAAGAACTATACAGTCGTTGAAATTTTGTCTCTGTAATTACCTGGCTCAGTGCAGCAGCGAGGTCGGTTGTTACAAGATGTAAGGCAGTGGTGGGTTGCATCATGCAGTGATCAAGCCATGTGGAAGTGTTTACACTGAATTTCTCATGCAGTTTGCACACGGCCGGATGATACAGGACACCGATCAGGTGTGCGCGCGAAAAAATATACGAAAATTCATATACACAGTGTCAGGTTGTATCATGCGACAGAGAAATGCGAAAATGCTCTGCACTTCCCATTTACGTAAATAGTGTCTAGTGGCATCGCAAAATTTACCTTTTCTCTGACTTTGACAAGGTCAGACAACTATATTGCATTCCTGTAAACATAACCAGCCATGTACTGTTAAAAGTATGAATCATAAGAACTACTTCTATTTTAATGTTAGTTTTTTAATTTAATTTTTTCAATATATTTTAAATCACGACTTAAAAATTTAGTGGAAATGGGATGAATAAGAAATATTATTTGATTTTAAGAATTGTTTACTTGTATTACAATGAATTGGGTGCTCTCAGTACCAACAAATTCCATGTACACGCTTTGTACTGATAAGGAAGTGGCAGTCAGCAGTATGGTTTAGGGGGCTTCAAGTGCCGGATTCAGTATGAGGCACAGTGAGGCACCACCCACCATGTTGTGACATCACGGCCCCGTCCGCCATGTTGGATGACCTTAACCTTTAACTGTGACCTTGACCTTGAGTGTCAAATTACCAAAATTTTCCAAAATTTCGAAAATTTCAAAAAAAATTAAAAATGTTCAAAATAATTTCAAAAATTTAAAAATTCTAAAAAGTTTCAAAAAATTCCAAAAAATCCCGAAAAAACATTACCTCCATCTTGTTTCTGGACGCCATCTTGTTTCTGGCCTCCATCTTGGGTTTTTTTTCCAAAGCTTCCGATTTTTTTTTTCGATTTCGCATTCCATTATAACGCCGCACGTATTTAATAATTAAAAGTTTAATAAAAACTTTTTAATAAAAACTACATAACACTTTTTGTATAAAAATTATTTAATTGAATCAACTACCGACACATCTTACCCTGCCGAGTTCCATCGACACACTTACTCCCCCCAACACTTTTTACATGTATATATTAATTTATACCCCCTCCCCCGCCACTACCCTATCCTTTTTTTTAATTGGCCATTAGTCACGTTATGAATTATTCCCTCCTACCCCTACCTTCTCCTCTCATCGACAATCGTGTTATAACCTACTCAAACCACCACACACCCTCCACCCCACCCCGCCTCCCTCCATGCCTCTTCCCAAAAAATTATCCCCCCCTTCTACTTTGTTTGCGATTTCCCCCACCACCAATTCCACTATCCAATAGGAAGAAGTCCCTTTTTCACTGTTTTTAACCCATGAATTACGAACTCTGTTATATCCAGTTTCAGTACATTTTCTCAGGCGTCTCCAATTTATTCCACCTTATTTGAGAATGAAGTCCCCTCCCCTTATGGGCTTGGGACCATCAAAACCCTGTGTTCAAAACTTTCACAGAGCTCTGGCGGGGTTACACCGCATTCTCTAATTCCCTTTCATTTTTTCATCGCAGTACGTACGTCTCTTTACTTGTAGCACTTCTTCAAGGAAACTGGGTGTTAATGTCACTCGTACATGGGATGATCGTCAACACACACATTCTCTAGTGTATAGGGAAAAATAATAGTGAAAAACAACGCAGAAAAGTCTTGAGGCATTGCCGAAAGAAATAATTATAAAACAACAGAAGTATGGTGAAAGAATATAGCACATTGCATAAAGAATACAACACTACCTGGCAAGAAAACAACGCCTCTTGCATGGTCTCAGTTGTGCAGTGAAATAAAAACAGTGATAAATATCAACACACATTCTCCAGTGTGTAGGGGAAAAACAATGCAGAAAAGTTTGAGGAAACGCCGAAAGAAATAATTGTAAAACAGAAGTATGGTGAAAGAATGAAGCATATTGTATAAAGAATACAGCACTACCTGGCAAGAAAACAACGTCTCTTGCACGGTCTCCGGTGTGCTGCGAAGAAAAACAGTGATGAATATCAACACACATGCTCTAGTGTGTATGGGAAAACAACGCAGAAAAGTCCTGAGGAAACGCCGAAAGAAATAATTGTAAAACAACAGAAGTATGGTGAAGGTATATAGCACATTGCATAAAGAATTCAGCACCACCTGGCAAGAAAACAACGCCTCTTTTACGGTCTTCTTGTGATGTGATATAAAAACAGTGATGAATATCAACACACATTCTCTAGTGTGTAGGGGAAAAACAACGCAGAAAAATCTTGAGGTAACGCCGAAAGAAATCATTGTAAAACAACAGAAGTATGGTGAAAGAATATAGCACATTGCATTAAGAATACAGCTCTACCTGGCAAGAAAACAGTGCCTCTTGCACGGTTTCCGGTGTTCTGCGAGTGAAGAAGGGTTGTGAAGAATAAATAATTCTATTTCAACATATCCATGCACTACTGTGTGTACCCCGTCTTCTAGTATGTGTCGCTTGTCATCCATTGATGTTAAGGCCAATTTGTTCAGACATTCTCAAAGTGTATGCTTGTGTGATCGAATACTGTATGTGTTAATTCTGAGTGTACAGTGTTGTTGTAGCACATTTATGAAATCTTCAAATTTAATTTTATTTTTCACAACACTCCTCTATATGCCTTTTGCTTTCTTCGTTACCTTACCACTACACTTGTAGGCATACAGTTTCACATGGAGGTCCACGAAGTCGGCCATAATGTCAGCTCCTGCCTCGTCCTTGAATTTTCCTACTACTTTTTTGTTATTTGTTGAGTAGCAAGGATGGTCGATGGGGTAGCCACTGGTGTCGAACTCGTCTATAAATTTAGTCTCTGTGTACAAGTCCTGGTAAAAATCATCGGTTTTCACTTCATACATTAAGCTGTCAGTGTCCACGTTCAAGAGTTTATTTATTTATTTATTGGCTTTGTTTGTGGCGAAGTTAAGGCTTTCGCCTTCTCTTACACTTAACCACGTTTTATACAATTAAAATCATACTTGTGTGACAAACAAAAATAAAACTATAACTACAAGAAACACTTATATACAAAATTAATGTAGCAAAAATTTTAAACTTATTTTTCATATAAATGAATACCGCAAGTATAAAAAAACAAAGTTAAATATTTGTAGTGAAACTATAAATACGCCATTGGGTGTTAAAAAAATATTACAATTCAAGGTCGTCACTGTACCGCGTCTTCATTACATTGTAATGGAACCTGTACATTAGCGTTTTAGACAAGTCCAGTACCGCGAACCCAACGTATATAGGTCTGCCCAAGAGAAGTGTTTCGTGTCGCAGGTGTACTAACGACAAATTTTCACTGTATATTGTTCTGTCAATGAATGTTGGTTTTGCTACTAGTTTCTTTATTCTTTTCTCGCTACACACCAGCTCCATTTATTGACGTTTTCTCTTATTCTCGAGCAATTTTCCGAAACTTGCATTGTTGGCCAATTTAAAAAACTCTTTTCAAAATCATTGCCTGCCGCCTGTCTTTTTGTAGTATTGACTTCAATGAAGGACTGCATCCATGCGGACTGGTCAAACTGGAGCACCCTATGTATTTTCTTGAGTTTCAGCCCGTGTTCCAGCGCCTGCGTCAGGTTCCTGTAGTGAACGACATAGTTTGTTTTATCGTACAGGGTGGTCATGAGTTTCACTTGATTCGAGCATGGCGGACGCTGGTTCACTTGGCAGGTCTTATGTTGCTCATGCAAGGACGCGGGGTACTCAACATCCACCTCCAAAATGTAACCCCTCGCAGCATCGTTTGGCACGGACAAGACGTCGATGTTGGTGTCCACCCACTCGAAGTTACATTTTGGTAGGGGCAGAGACACGGCCGAACCATAAAGATTGTTTGTGTTAAAGTATTGCAAGTATGTGGACGGCTTGCTAGCGTCATACGAGCTGGGATCGTACACGTTGTTGGCAGTCGCATGACGCTTGACGCACTGTGCGACGCCGCCCCGGATCCCTTCCTCGACGAACATGTACATGTCGTAGTCAGTAAGTAGTTCCAACTCGACGCCAGTCATTTTCAACATGGCATCGAAGGTAAATCCCGGGGTGCTGACGTAGTGTGCACAATCCAGCCCGTATATGGTTAAACACAAGTCTGTGAAGTTTTCAAACACGTCTGACGAAATGAGTACACCAGTCTTTAGGTAGGTACAGGTTTAAATAGTCCTCCAGTTTTGTGCATCCAAATTTCTCCCACACTGCCTGAGCATGCCTGTAATCTTCTTCACTGATGTGACAGTCGGTAAGCCTGTTGTAGAGTGCCGCTTTTGTTGGCAGGCACGTTTCATCCAGCTTGGATATGCCATCAACGTAATCGTATGGAAAAACTCCCTTCTGGGTGACAAGTGACAGTTAGTCTTGGTCGAAAAAATTCTCATTGTTGATGAATTTTGTTTTAGGCAGGTACTCGGCCAGTGAAACAAGACTTCGAGACATGAACCGGAATGTGTCTTCAAACTGGATGGATAAATGATCGCCCAGCTGCATCGAGAACGTAATCATTTTTCGTTTGTTTGCGGAATAATAAATATATATTTTTTGTCATATCCCAGCTGCCTAACAAAGAAGTTTTCGTCGTAATCCAAGTTGTGAAAGAAGACAACGAGTTTCTTCGGGCGTCGACGAAGCAGGTTGCAGCTGGTACATGCAGCTCCGATATACTTGCCGCTGAAGTGGTTGTGGTCTCTGATTTTGTAGTTAGCGGCAGTGAATGTAGATGAACAGTAGCAGCACCGTGTCGCATGTACATGTGTATGATGTTCTGCAGGTGACGAGGTAACATTGGTTTGGAGGTAGCGTAAATATCTTTCACTTTTTTTTCTAATATTCACAATATCTGCCATAAATTTCTCTTCCGCGTCCTGACCACTATAAATAATTGGCGCTTGTGGCAGCGTAGATGTTAGTGCCGCAGGAATCACGTCGTTGTCCACCTGTACATATATACAGTAGATGTACGCCTCATGTTTTTGGTAGGCGTAGGTGTACGACATGCTAGGGTCAGGTTCACAGGTACTTACAGGCTTCAATATGGCCTCAAAGTCAGCGTACACGACGATTAGTACCTTGTTCGCATGATGGAAATTTTTAAATTTTCACACGGGTGGTTTCCCATCAGGTCCTGGCTGTGGCATCTCAATACGTGTGGGTGCATGATTGAAACAGTGTTCTTCTGTGTTGTTCTAAGCATTCCTGTCCTGTCAGTCCCGATTTTCTTTGCAAATCATGGTAGAATGTGAAACATCGTTTACAGATGTGTATTTTATTTTTATGTGCGGACAACTGGGAGCGCACCAACCGGGAAAAGGTCTTAACGTAGCAGTAGTGAGCGTTTTATTCAGTAGTTAGGAGCAGCAGGTCATAATGATTAAGTTTCTCTTCTAACGTTACACGTATGGGAATGATCTTATCCTCTGCATTTAACGAGTATACATTAACAGATACATCCTTGTTTTTCCGCTCAAAGATCTTAATTTGGTGAAGTGGGGTTGGGAACTCAAGCCCTGAGAAGTCAAATTTCGTCTCCATCTTAGCGTATCG
Organism: Medauroidea extradentata; assembly: GCA_003012365.1. Classification (NCBI taxonomy): domain Eukaryota; kingdom Metazoa; phylum Arthropoda; class Insecta; order Phasmatodea; family Phasmatidae; genus Medauroidea; species Medauroidea extradentata. The sequence goes on from PNEQ01041494.1 coordinate 48,195, forward strand.
ATCGTTGATGCGCTCAGGTTTCAGGCCTTCAATGTATTTTGCGAGTACAACATACTTAAAACACATATGATCATCATAGTTTTGTGGGTTGATGATGGCTACTTTACTTTTAATGGACTGAGGCAGTTCGATGTACGAAGAGACACAGAGGGGGTTCAGTGTGTTGACACACAGCTGCAGGTGGTTCATAGATGACAAAACCCACCCTGACCCATGCTCCTTGTACGTCTCTTCCTTGTGACAAATCATGGCTATACTTTCAGCCACAATGGATGCCACGTCCGAAGGTTCGTAGACTGCCACGTTTTGTGTCTTGAAGGTTCGCTTGTTTATACCTTCATCGAGTGGACCTAGTTTGGTGTAGTCGCACTCGAGCCAAATATTCAATTTTATAGGTCCGTGTTTGCGAATTTCCTCGGTAACTTGTCTTGCTAAATTTTCTTTTATTGATGTCAAGTAATTACAAATATATTTTGCTGACACTGATTTGTTTTCGCTAACATATGTTTTTAAAATTTTTCTAAGAGTGGTTTCTGCCTCAACAAAACCGTAGGTATTAGGTGCGCCTGCACCAGCCACAATCACAGGGCGACCTCTCGATGTTGAGGGCTGGGGGTCTCTCGCGGTGGTGACAGATGGAGGTGACACACATTGTCTCTTTGCAGGTGGCTCACATGTTTCCTTACACCTTTTTATGTGTCTATGCAAGCTGTCTTTACGTGAAAATTCCTTCTGACATTGAGGACATGTGTGTTGTGTCCGCTGGGGGTTGAAAACGCTTTCGGAGGTTTCGTGGCATCGGGCAGTACAGCGTTCAGTGAAATTACTGCCACAGAATTTACAGCGAAAGCTGGCAGGCTGGGCAACTGTACCATTGCAATTGTGTAAATGACGTGCCAAGTTGTTTTTTCGGGAAATCTGCTTCCCTCATCGCTCACACTGGTGTTGGACACAGTTTGGATTTTGAGCGCAACTTAATTCATGTCGGGACATGCTGCCTTTGGTGGTAAAACAGGTTCTGCAATGAATGCACAAAAAAGTAGCTGAACTTACTCCGTTGGCCTGGCTGAGATTTTAAGCTGGTGTGACTGGCTGGAGTGCAGGGAGAGTCGAAGCAGATAGGAGCCCCGCTTTTGAACCTTGGACTCCAGATGCGGGCACGACGCGGGAAGCCACGCCATCATGCTCCGTCAGGTCAGACTGCAAAATAAAAAATGTCATGTACACTCCGCAAAATTATTTTTAATGCATTGCTGAAAAAAAGGACAGGCACTTTGGAAACATGTACGTATACATACAACAAGTTCATACACGATCACCCACACACATACATTCACACACACCAACACATCGGCTGATCATGTTCAAACTTGATCTCGTGCACACATCTAGCTGAGTAAGTTAATACTTGATCTCGCATACACACCAGATGGGCAAGTCAATACTCGTTCACACATACACACACTCATACATACACATGCATTCACACACACCAACACAGACAGGGCAAGTTCAAACTCGACCTTACACACATCAGATGAACAAGTTCAAACTCGAATGCTACGCACATACACATGTAATACACACATGTATGGTGTAAGCTATTTATAAGTGGCCTAAGGTCAGAGAAAAAAAAAATTGTAGCTGTTGAAAACTCACGTGTGATAAAGTGTGATAACTCACCAAAAGAGTTGATGAAGTTGGAGTTGAACTCGGAACCGTAGACTCCACGACGACGGAACCCTGGACGTCGACGGACCCCTGGTTCATCCCACGAAGGCGCGCTGTGACATACATGAACGATATAATTTAACTAAGGTAATTGTGATTACAAGCACTAAAGGAAAAAAAAATGTAACTATTCTTCACTTACCGGAAGTAGAAAATAGAGAATGCAGCACCCAGCAAGATGAAAGACTCGACAGTTTTCTCTATACGGAGCTCGACGAAAGCGGAACTCGAAGCAAAGAAGAGGAACTGGAGAAAGGAACATACAGGTACATAATGAAAAACTGAATATGTACATCATAATTGACGAGTAAAACCGTAACTATTTGCACGTACCGGAAATCACAGAAGGAACTGAAGGCTCTACAGTTGCCTGTTCATGGAGATCAACGAAAACGGTTCTCGACGTGGACGAATTTAACTGGAGACTATAAAATTAAATAATTTTTAATTGTCCTTTTAACTGTCACATGATACGTATTACATGATCGTACATGGTTTTAAACTAAATACTTTAAATGTGTATGACAGCAATAAGAAAATTTAATTTCTCATTACTGTTTGTTAAGGGTCCTCCCTAAATAGATTACATTTGAGTGCTGACATACAGTATCAATAAATAAAAGTACTATTCTGTACCATCCTACGTGGTTCATTTATTGTTTCGGGTTCGAATCTTTAATATTATATTCTCAGTTTGTGAAAAAAGAGACATTGTTAGTCATATTTATCTAAGTGGGGGAAAGCTGAATAGATATAAATTTCAGTGTGTTTAAAAATACTTATGAATGAAACACTGTTTTGAAATTAAATAGTGCAATATGTTTCAAGTATTTCACTACGTAAATGTAAATGGATGTATTAGTCCAGAGTACTCGTGTTTACATAATGAACTAGAAACCTACGAAAATTGTGTAGGGAGGTATTTTTATTACGATTAACAAGCCGCACATGTGATGAAGGCTGGTGTAGCGACAGTTACATAACAGGTTCTCAGCTGGGACGTTATCATCACGTACGATTGACGCAGTAGTCACACACACACTGCATATCTAGACAGGGACACACAGCAAGGCCGAGTGTGCTTTCTGACCGGCGTTACAGCTCCGCTCGTCACGGAGAAAAAATATAACTCACCTTAATGAATAGAGCAGAATTGAGGTACAGAAGCGCTGGTAGACTCTGGAAGACCCCGAGAGCACCAGATGATGCTGTTGCAGGAAAAAGTGAAGTGCGCTCTGTCGTGCTACCGTCTTATATAATATAGCACATCGTGTGTTTTCTTCCGCGAAAAGATTGTATCCGCGGAGAAGTGTAAATTTCTCCTTTATTTACAGTAAAATTATAAATTTTTAAGTGATGTAAAAAAGAAATAACTTCGTGATTTGCTAGTAAATATTTCTATTATCAATTAATATTTTAAAATAAATAAATCATTAACCAACAGATATAATTAAACCCCCCACCCCCCCTTCTCACTGATCCACCTACAGTGTTTCATTCAATTTCCCTCTCTCCACTCAGGGGACCAATCCGCTTCAGGAACGCCTTTGTGGGCGGGGCACACAGTGAAAAGGAACAGAGTGCATTTGCTCTTTCACTCCGTCATGCATTTACAGACACTCTTCTAGATGTTGGCAATGTTAATTAAATTATGAGAACATTCTGCTGTCTCAGTTCGCACGTATCTAGATAGAGAGAGTAATCACATCTTCTATCCCTCGCTACATGGCCTTGCCAATTTTTCATTTCCCCTGCACGAGGATACACTGTACTTTTCAAATACAAGTTCTGTAATGAAGATAGATGTAAAATGTATTTCCCTCTCTCTCGACTTGGCCTTGGAAATTCTCAAGCACCTCTATATGAGGCTAGGTTTTTCATACCCTCACTATTCCCCGCCTCTACATGCAAGCCTCCCGACTGCTTAGATGATACTGTAGCAGCAGTCGAGAGGACAAAGTCCAAATCCAGTCGCAGGTAGAATAAAATATGTACCGTGTACACTCTGTTCTCAACACAGATATCCCTATGTATCATTATTGAAGTTAACTCTCAATTGACTATGTGTATTTTATATAAAATAATAACTCACCAATTAATTTTCAAAAATGATATAATTTATTACAGACAAACATTACATATATTTTTAACTAACCATTCTACACACCAGTAATATATTTCAGCATTAATTCATACACATAAATAACTAGTCTTTGAATTCTAGTTGGCTTTGCAAACCTGATATTTTTTTGGTCACTGCATCTGAAACATTGACGTCTGTTGTCGTGGGGCGTCGCAGCTTACGTAGTCTGGGTTCGCTGCTCGGTTCGTGCACTGTATCTTCTTTCGGCCTAGTAGAGCAGGTATACACCCGACGTTGATACGATTTTCGACATTTGGAGGTCTGTGTAGCAGCTTCAAACAATGATTGGGGCAAACAGTCTATTGATGGATGTTCTCCACACGATTCGACAACACAGATCGGAGCATGTATTTCTGTGCTTGTGAAAGCTGGCGGTTTTTAAGCGGTGTTTTCTTCTTGATTTGTAGCAAATTGGATCACTTGATCCACGGTAGCTGGAAGTAACGTGTCACGTCTCCTGTAGTGTACCACACAGTTTCCTGGCGTACAGCACGTAATTTGTTGTTGAGTCAGTTCGTATGATGATGGAAACGGAGAAAATAACGAATGTTCGTTTCCGTCACACTCTTCCTCGTATGTGTGTAGAAAACCCGAGTCCCAGAACGAATACGAGATGCTTCCATCTCCAGGACTGACACTTACGTATGTATTTAATGTGTTAAATGGTGTCATCTTGTTCGCTCGTCTTCCCGACTTCGACTGAATAATTGTCGATTTCTGGTTATTTATATACTCGAGTACTGATAATGGCATTATTCCTGCGATTGCGCAAAGCCACGTAAAATGTGTTCGATCCAGCAGCTAATACGACCCATGCATCTGCATTGACACGTAGCGTCTTCCGAGTCGGGATGACCTGGGTTCGTGTCAGAAACTTGTTCTGGGCGGGAAACAGTGGGCTATGCAATCACTATAAAGGTACCACAGGTACTATTTTCTTGCGCTATATTGTGCAATAATATGTACAGAATGTATTTATTCGCTTAGTGTAGAGTAACGACAACCCCATTCATAAAATAACTGTGAATTTTTCGCTGCATTTACAAACTTACGATCAAATTTGCTCGCTAGTTTTCGCAGTGACGGACATCCGTATTCCTCCTGCACGTCTACTAGGGTGGGTCGAAAAAAATTATAATTTTTTTATAAGTTGTAATAGCGAGGGAAAGTTGCGAATTATATGGACAAATGAAAATAAAATTAGTTATCATAATCGATTGACATCTTCCGGTCGAGCATACGCCCGAAAGTTTGACAAAATATGAAAAAAACATCATTATTGCGATAATTTTTTTAATTTTTATACATCATCTTTTCGTAATGTAATAGTTTGTAGCATCTTCAAATAGAGTGTAAAAACATTGTGTTTTAATTTGGGCTCGATTAGTTAATGGCTTCCGGTCGCGCATAAGGGTCAAAATTTGCGAAACTAATGAAAATGTTACATTTTTACGCATTTTTGGTAATTGATAAATAATTAGTATTTACACGTAATAGCGGTAGTATAATTTCATAAGAACTGATAATGACACAGAAAAATAACTGTCAAGTTCAGTCAATGTTTTCCAGTCGCGCAGCAGCTTAGAATCTCTGGTGCACAGAGGGCGGGCAGCAAGCTCGACGGCGATAACATATCGCACGCCTGGCGGGGGCGAAAGTCCTTGGCAATCCCCTTCATTTCAACCCTCCGCATTCCTAGGGTCACGCCACCTGTCTCCCTCCATTGTTTTGTCAGTCTGCATCTGTCAGTTGTGGTTGCAGTGCGTTAGTGACTGTTAGTTCGATCTCACTGTTTTCGTTCTGCGAATCTTGGTGTTTTGTGTTATGACATTGCTGTTTGTTGGTTGACTCTGTGATGTAGCGAAACTGTGACGCCATGGCTGTACCGAAGAAAGTGATAACAAGACAGGTATTTGACTGCTCCATTTTTGGTACTCCGAAAGATCCGCCGACAAACAAGCTGCCTACGGCGAAGGAAATAACTGCCTGTGGTTAACTTCCAGAGTATTGATTGTCAGATCCCAGAGATAGACAGATAGGATATTAATGGTAAAGAATGTATTTTTAAAACCGTGATTATGTTTCTACTTTCAGGTAATTTGTACATTTCTTCAGGTAGTTAATACAAACACAGCAGTCCAGGTAATATGCATGGTGAATAGATTTCACATAAATCAGAGGTTAACACATAAGGCCACCATGATAGGCTAATACAATGAATATTCTTTACACGACGTATGCCCAATGTGTTCGCTTTACTGTGCAGATAAAGTAGTGGTTTCAACAATCATGTTAATTTTTGTACTGCCAGTAACCGACATTTCATGTTTGGTATGGGATGTAATAAACTTTATTAAATCTCAATAATTTACATATTTTAACAGACTTAAAAAAAGTAAGATGTTCTCAATTCAGTTTTTTTAATGTTTGTTACCTTAAAATTCTGTCGTTTATAAAGTGATTCTAAATAATTATTTATTTTGTTGGAAAGGGGACATTTTTTAATAAATTGTTAAATGGGTCTAAATAAGTTAGCAAATTATAGGACATAGTGCTTACAAATAAAATAAATTATTATAAATTATTGGTGGTAGTGAAATAAAATACTATATGATAAATTATTTGGGATTTTGACGCGGCATTCTATTGCCCTTCAGCACACACAGTCTAGCCACGTCAAGTCTCGTCGGTGAAGACAGCTGTAACTCAACCCCTTCCAACAGCTTCATCCCTTTCGGTCTCTCTCTCTTTCCTCTCTATCCATTTGCTTTGGTATCTACCTGAATGGCAGACTGTCCCAAGCCAACAGTTTTTTGACAAGAAGAGAGACGGGTGAGGGGTTGGTACAAAGTCTGAACAAGTTACGGCCGCAGCCGCTTGGTGGTGCTAGGATCGTCCTCCACTAGCGCTCCAAAGCGTATAGGGACAGAACTACATGTTCGACCTCTTCAAAAAGCGCAGCAGAATATCCCATCAGGTTGACCTGCCCTGCACTCGGGCGTGGCACCAAACCCCGACTCCTGTCCCAATTCCACCATAAACATACTACTCTTTGTGTACCTATTACTATTTCTTTAAAGGACATAAATAGCATGACTTTGTTTCAGCGACACAATGCATGAACTGAGATATGAAATTATATATCTCGTAACTTTTCAAAATGATACATGACTTCCAATATTTAATTCCGGATATTATCTTATAGTTACGTATTTTGATATCGTTGTAGCTAACTTTCACAGATCAAACCCGCCGAGCCAAGTTCAGTAATAATACTGTATAAATGTAAGTTTCTTCTCCCTAACTTGCTGTTAACATGTAAGCCAAGAAGTGTTTTTAATTTATGGTGTATTTTCTTCGCTGTGTAAAACTTAAGGAAATTTTATTTTATTTAAGATTCAGGGTAAAATATTATCACAAATTCACTAAACAGCTTATCATTTTAACATTACACACAAGTGTCGTCAGCAAAGAAGCAATTATAGCCATATTCCAGTTAGCAGAATTTGTGAACGAAATGGTCCTGTGGTCAACAATCAGTGATAATTTCTGTATTGTATGGTTTAAGTTTTGTCAACTGTGAAGCTTGTAAATTACCAAATACAAATAACCAAATCACCATCGTGATATTTTTTGCATAGTGATATTTTCCCTCGTATGTGAAAATGAGGCTATCATAACAAATACTATTTCCGTAATTATGAAGAAAGTTGCCGAAACTGTTATTTACGAAACTTATAACATAATTTGTAAGCTTAAATTATTTTTTGTGATATTTTCAAACCATAATCATATTAATATTGTTTATTAAAATAAATCTTGGGTTCTAATTACCGATATCTTAAATACCGAAAAAAAGTACGATCGATGGCAGTATGATATTTTCGATATCTGAACGTTGCTATGTTCCGACAGAAACCGCACAGCAACAAATTTCAAATTACGGAAAAAATGTAAATTCAAACTAATTGCAACACAGCATCAACATTGTTACTCGTAAAAATGGAAGGTTGCGATAGCGAGCGGCAAACGCTTAACACATGACGGCCTACCATACAATAACACATAAAAAAACTAATTGAATTTCAAAGAAATCGCTTGAAACATATTATAATTTTGTATGTTTATGGTATTTGATTACCTCTGAACATATGTTTCATCTTGTCCATACCCAAATTCGTTAATAATTATTTAGCAAATCTTCAAATTTGTTCCGACTACGGGCCACGATATGGCAGAACGTGCATGCAGCCTACATAAGCAAATTACTACATGGGATACATACGACTGGAGTTTGACGCATGTACAGTGCCATGGGTGAAAATAAATTACGTATAGTCTTCCTTGCTTCTCAGTAAACTAACAGTCGACAGTGAGTATATGCAGACACTTTGTTTAGGTACACATTTTGATCGTTGATGGCATGGTGATATATAATGCCATCAACTTAATATTTATGCTATAAAGAACTACAAAATGTTTTTTTTACAAAATTGTGATCGTAACCAGTAAATACATGTTGTAATAAACAAATTTTTAGCAAGCACTTAACTCCTTTATTGCTGGTCGTAATACGGTACAGCATAAAATAGTCTACAAGAAATTTCACTTTCGGGAGCATCCACGAAACAGTTCTTGTTAACTACTAACAAATTTTTTGTGCAAAATCTCAATAGTACCATAATACCAAACATTTCTTCTCACACATTTATGTATATTGATGTATGTATTTTATTTCAGGAATGGCTGTGCTACGTCCGAAGATTTGTTCTGGAAGCTGGATGCTCTACAGTCTTTCATCCGTGATTTACATTGGCCAGATGTAGAATTCCGACAGCATTTAGAGCAACGATTGAAGTTAATGGCCTGTGATATGATTGAATCGTGCATTTCAAGGTATGTTTACTATAGAAAGTGTTTTACATAAGCATTAAAATTAACAGAAAGTGATTAGTAAGTATTTCAAGTAAAGTCCAGGATGGGAGTAGTATTGTAGTGGCCACGTAGGTGCTTGAAAGATTTTATATTTGGTTATAATTTTTATAATTTTGGTATTTTTTGGAATAGTTTTACTGTGGAGAAATGAAAGAATATTAAAAATTACGTAATTATGGAAGGTAATTAAGTTTATCCTCATTCGTCATTTTAATTGAGAATATGATCTTTTAAATAGTCATCGAACTACGATAACTTCGGATTGAATTTAAATTGATATTATAATTTTTTAAATTAATATTTGTTTCCTCAAACATCTGCAGAGATTTACGTAAACTGTTTGAGCAAAACTTACAAGAAAGTAAAGTTAGCTTGAAATCCAGACGTCATTTTAGAAAATTGTGAGATTTGAAATTTATGCAACTCGATGCCTGCTAAAGGATATACAATAACTAAATCCACTCAAATATTTCACATAGTTATAAATAAAATCGCACATATCTGTGTGTGAAATTACCATCGAAATTGGCATTTACTTAGTTGCAGCGATTGTTTTTGCCCGTAATAAGAGTGAGTATTTGAACACTTGCTGCAGAATATCGCAATGCCCTGTGGACATACTTGTTCTAAAGTTTGGCCAACACTTTGAGCACGTGTTGTGAGGTGCAGGCTGATATGTTCACACCGGTCTGTCTAATGACTAATGTTATGCCTCTATACTTCTCATTAGCGCATATATCCAATGACCGATAACCGATCTGAAAACCTAAGTTGGTATTAGAAATTTTAACGCCCAATTATTTGGATTAACGACCACACGTTTTCAGTAGGCTTCCATCACCAGTTCAACTTTTTAAAATATTTTAATAAAACTTATATTACACAAAATGCAAAACATTTACTACCCACATAATAATAACTTCAACAAAATAATTCGATTCTAAGAACAGTATGTTGTAGTACATTAACTACACCTCCTCAAGAAAACATATTTTTCAATTTTATGATTTATTTAAGAATATTTAGCCCGGCTACACGTACGTATTAGAAGCCTAGTATTTTAAAATTCTTCTATATAACCTTAAGTCAGCGTTATATGGTTTAGATAAGAATATTAAAACAATTGTTGTCACTGGTTCATGTCTGAATGAAAAAAGGTGAATTTGATAAACTATTTAGCTGTTTAATTCTTGTCATGTTATTTGACTATCTACAATTTGAATGTCTTAACAGCCTGTGGTCTATATTTCATAATATTTTAGAGCAGCCTTGACATTCTAGAGAAATATTTGTATGAACAGTGCATGTTTGCTGGTATTCCTTTAATAAGGAGGAAAATTAATTTATATGTTCAGTTGTACGAATTCCTTACCGGACGTAATCGAAGCATGAGTTCTGTCTTATAACTTCTGCAATTTAAAAACAGTTGAATAAAAATAGAATATATTTACAGTGCGTAACTTACCTTAAAATACAATTAAATATATCGTATCTTTCTCCTATTGAAATAATGGAATCACATTTTTTAAGTCTGCATTTGAATTCTTGTGTTGGCAGAACAGTTGTATGTGTCACTTTCGTATCGACAACTGTTTGAATGTGCTTGTGTTTATTTAATAGACATTAGTGTGTACCTTTTTAAACCTACGCTTCAGAATATGTGATTAGGATTGTATTGTGCGAGATTAATATGTGAAGTAAAGTAACGTTCAAATAAAACTGCATTCAATATATGACCTATGTTAACAAAGTCCAAACAAATGCAATATAAGGCGACACCAAACATGCTGTCCACAAACACGATACAGTGAAAATTTGCGTTTGAAGTAATTATCAGGGTTCGCGCAGAAGTAGAACGAACGTACTTCAAGAATTTCCGACTGAAATAAAGTTCTCGCCGAATAACGATGAGATGCAACTCTGCTACTTTTATGCTCGTTTGATACTACAATTCGCAACACATGATGTTCGATACATACTGCGTGGGCTGCAGGGTCATATTTCTGTGGAACACCATTTCAATTTTACGCAGGCCTATACCAGATAAGTCGTACGAATAACTGAAATGGACGCAACAAATTTCTCGTTGTAGCATCGAAGTGGATCAAGCATCGTGTATGTAGCAGTGGGATGTGTACACGAAGAGATTCATAATGGAATACTCCGACGCAGGGTTGTGGCGAAGTTTGAGCGAATCGGAAATTCACCAGCTCCTCATCATCGCATCCGGCAGTCGATGCTACGGCGGGCTGATTCATGTGTTCTTGATGACGTGCCCGAAAAGGAGGGGGGGCCATTTGGAATATTTTCTTTAAGTATGATGTGCCGACGATGTATTTGACACGTTTCTATCAATTTTCACCGTCATTCCTACTCGTTATGTGTTACTGACATAGCGGAGTAGTATACAATGTGCAGAACATCTGTAGTGATATTCCAAAGATACAGGAACGGTGTGTTTTCGGACCTATGTAAATGTTACATTTCTTTTTCCTCTATATGTGAGAACTGTTTCCCCAATATATTGACACACACTTTGACAACACCGTGATCGATGCTCAAAGATATAACATAATGCGAGAATTGTAAATTTTAATCCAGCAGAACTATTGGCCGTAGTACAAAATTCGCGTTTTTTTTTTCAATGCAATCCCTAATACAGTTAGTTTTAATACACAGCATACAACAAATCACAAAAATTGCGTCTTTCTGGCATCACTCAAGACGTAGTAGTAAATATACAAACTGTCTTTGAACTACAGATACGAATGCTCTGAGGTGATTCCCTATTCATAATGGGTTGGGAAACATTTACGAACAACATTGTACAGTAACTTATAAAGGTGATATCCACCTTTAAAAATCTACATTTAAATAGTTTTAACTGAAAATAACAAAAGATACTACAGGTTAAAAAAAATTCTGTTAATGCTGTTGTTACTTTATGCAGACTTTTACTTTCGGACAGTTATGAAGAACTGACTTCCCTACATTGAGAAAAAGGGGATGGTATTTTTTCAACGCACCAACATATGTGTTACACATTAATAATTTTTGTTGTTTTCGAACTTTTCTTAATTTAAATGCACAGTAACGTCACATTCATTGGGTAGTAAAATACGAACTGTTTTCGAGAAATAAATATCTTTGTAAGGGTGCACGTGGTTGCCTGCCAGGTATGCGACCTGCGTTACAAGGCTAGTCATGTGATATGGTTGCGAGCTCATGGCTCGCTTCTCACCGCTAATGTGTGTGCGAGGCTGCCATTACACTGTCGGTGCTCAACATGGAACGACAGTGGAGAAATGCCATACATGCATATCATATATGGTGTTGCGGGAGACAAACGCGAGAGGAGCACAAAGTTTCTATGAACAGACATTTCCAAATAAACACTGTCCATCCAGGTTATCATATGTTCTCGTCTATGGACGTATGGTTATGTGTGACTGGTAATTTTAAAACGAATATGTATTTCATCGGCAAGAGATGCAACGTTATAACAGCTAGGTTTGATAAGGGACTGTTGGAACGCGTCACCACCAATTTTCCATTAAGTACCACATAGGGACTCGCTCCCAAAATACTTGTGAGCTACCAAAGTCTGTAGTGGGTTCTGCATGAACAACAGATGCATCTGTTTCATAGCGAAAATGTGCATGGATTACAACCAGCTGATTTCCAGCCACGAATCGGTTTCGTTCGCTGTTTTCTACATCACTGCACAGAATAACCTGGCATTCCCCGTAACATTATGTGGACCGTCAGGGTTTCTTTGACGCATGATGGCATTTTCGACAGTCGTAACAGCCACATTTGTAACTATGTCAACCCACATGTAATGGTTGAACACTGCCATTAAGTGACATTTGATATTAATGTCTGGGCCGATACTGTGGGCTACAACTTCACTGATCCATACTTTTTGACGGAGCATTTGATGAGCTTTTGATAATCCTTTATCGAAAGTTTTTAGAGGAGAAGCTGCTAGTTCTGTTTGAGGATGTGGATTATTGGTTATGTAGTACCAGCACGTTGGAGCCTCTGAACACTTCAGTTTTTTAGCATGTCACCAACTTACTGCCATGTCTGGTGAGAGTTGGAAAAGCAGAAGAGGACCTGTGAGTTGACCACCAAACTCTTTAAACTTGACGCCACCTGATTTCGTCCAGTGGTGTCGTCTCAAGAAATTTGGGTACAAGGCCCCGATCGAAAATGTAGCTGAATTTCGCGCCCAGATTACTGATGCTTGTACTACCATTAGCAACACCTCATGTTTGACCACGATAGACAATTTGATTGTGCTATGCTGTCAGTTGTGCATTGAGGTTGGTGGTCACTACTTGGCAAAGTCACTGTAAAATCACACACACTGATGATCTGCAGGAAACGTTCTCATGCAGTTACCTACCATCTAAGGTTTTTCTTTTGAATTACAAATGTTTGAAGAGCTGTTCGAATATAACTACTCCCCTATCGTATAATCTGCATTCACCTACAGCACTTAAGCTGTGGTCGTACTACCCGCCGCACAATACGGGCTGCTTACCTGGAGGGCTACAATGTGCACCATCGCTATATATTTATTTTCTCGAGAACAGTTCGCATGATAGTGTTCCACGAAGGTCACGAGTATTGTGCATAAAATTATAATTATTTTAAAAACACAAATATAAATGTAGGTTACAAACATGTTGGTAGGTTGAAAATGTATCATCCTCTTTTTTTCAGCATATGGTACATCAGTTCTCCACAATTGTACAAAAGCTTAAGGTCTGTGTAAAGTAACATCATTCACCAAATTTTACTTCAATCTCTAGTAGGTTCTATTGTTTTCAGTTAAACAATTTCAAATTTCGAGATTTAAAGGCGGATGTCTTCCTTATGCGTTACTGTACGACACTCTTCGCATAATGTTTTCTGTCCCATTTTGAATAGGGAATCACGTCACAACGTATGTTCCAATAGATAAGGAACATATTGAGTACATAGATTAACAAGATTTTCAAATGTTATTTAAAGTTACATCCTACTTGCTATGGAGATAAGGTTTGAAAAATGCATTCTCGTTGATTTCAAAGTATATGAGGCTGTGTGTTTATGATTAAATGTGATGCTACAAACGTTGTGCCATTTTTATTGTCTTCCTCAATTTTTTTAACCTACTTTCCGAAGGTTACATAGACTTGTGAGATCTCTTCCTACAGAGAGTGCTTGTTTGAGCAAAGAGGGAGATTAAACGTGTTTGTCTTATTAACATTTCTGACAGGTTGACCGAATATAATTAAATGTGGTACACATAAGTACTTCTAGGAGTACTTGGCTTTTAAATTTCTCGACTATATGTAGTTTTTTTTAAAGCGACTGTTTTAAACGTTTTGGCGCTATGTTATATCTCAGATACCGTCAGACTTATCCAAACAAACATTAAAAATGTAATGGTTCATCATCACTAATCAACGACGCATACATAATTATTAATTCCCCATTTTGAATTATTGAACATTAACAATACAAATATTATATCACATTTCGAAAACAACTAAACCTATTGTATCTCATTTACATACTTCGACAGTCCATCATTCCAAGTTTGCTTTTTATATGGTTTAATGTTGTAAGTTGGCAGGATGTAAGCAAATAAAACTTTTTGTAATGGTTCTAAAACAATCAAACACACAATAATTTAATTTCGTGTTATGACAGTTCATCCAAGCTACATTGAAGTATTGTTTCGAGTTATGGTTTTGTAATTTTGCAAAACAGTATGACATAAACAATCATTGAATTGACGTTGTTTTTCGAGAACTAATTTACTAATTTATAAAATTTTTGTTTCGACAGTTCGACATTCAAGTTTTGTTTTTAATTGGGGGTTGTTGAAGAAAGTTTGCCATTGAGAAAAATTATATATGGTGAAATAGTTGAGATGTTATCTGATATTTACAGAAATACTAGAAGAATTTAAACAATTTTCTTTCAGTTTAATATGAAAAAAATTAGAAAAATTTTGTAAAAGAGGAATACGTAAATGAATAAACATTTTGTGTGTAATATTTCAGGAACTACTAAACCGATTGAACACATTCTTATGCTTTTGTACAACAATTACGTCTGCTATTCTGGAAGAGAACATTCCATGAATAAATAAAAAGTTATGTAATATAAACGAATATGTATTCCGGCACATGCCCGGCTCATTCTACTTTCATTCCTCCCAGCCTGCTCAGTTAAATCGTACTCCGAGGAATGTGTACACACATGCACCAATTCTTACCTTATATCTCTGACTATAGTTCCTTCATTGCGTGCTCGAACTGTTAGGGATGAGGTGTATTGACCACCGACCTGAAGGACGTATTGCTACAGCTTCAATTGGGTCTATAACCACCCTGGTGAATACTTACAACTCAGCTCTCGCAGTTTAGTGAGCCTTAATCATGGCTAGATGGAAGTCGTAAACTGAAAGAAAAGAATTGTTGTATGTGCTATACTTCTGGTAAAATACTGACAACAGTTTAGATTGTCTATACACTCTGGACTGTTCCTACATCAATTTGTTCTGTTAAGTGTAAACAAAGTAGTTTCTTCCTTCTACAGAAAAAAAGTGTTACCTGTTAAGTCCAAATTGCTGTAGGAAAAGTCCAGATACACTGAGAAAAAAATTTTGTTGGTGGAAACAAAATTTGTTTGAATCAACCAAATCATTTGTTTATAGAGGGGCAACGAAATATTTCTTTGCTCGTACCAAATTATTTTGTTCCCTCGATTTGTTTGAGGCAAATAGCTGAATTTTGTTAGCAGTACCAAATATTTAGTTGGTCATAAAAATATTTCGTTAGACACATTAAATGCGCATACAATATTTTAAGAACTAAAAAAAATTATATTTTACTAACTTAAAAAATTTCAGAAATTTTAAGACTTAAAAAAAAAAAATGGTCGGGCCGGGATTTGATCCATTATCCTCCCACTTCCCCTTTTCCGTTCATGACCTAACCAACTGAGCTACGACTGCTTCTGTGATATTGAGGTTGTTATTTGTACAGGAAAAGTTGGGCCTAATATTAAATTACGATTGTACTGTTTTATTTTCAAACATGTATGTTTTCCGTCTACGAAAAGG
>PNEQ01041495.1:0-42535 GCA_003012365.1 Medauroidea extradentata
ACAAACTTAAGACTGCTTTTCGCGTGGACAGCTATAGCTACTTATCCTTCTGCAGAATTAGTTCAACTAGCCGCTTGGACATTCTAACACTTGATGACTGAAGTACCAATCTTGTGTACAAAGAGGTTTTTCAATTAAAGTAAATATTATCAGTTACGAATAATACTCGCGAGCAAAGCCGCGGGGGACTGCTAGTTGTAGAATGAAACTCATGTACAAGTTACTTCTCGCTGCTCGTACTTGCTTTTCGGATCGTCTGCCTTAAAAGTTTACAAATTTTGCTTTATTATTAATGGTCAAATTATCTAATAAAGTAAAAAACGAACACATAATTTTTAAATACTTACGTAAGCATCACTCTGACGCGAAAAACACCTCAATATCTATACTGGTTTGATAGATATGATGGGTTGATGGAAAACAAATATTGTGCTTTTTCACTCTTTTGGGTGTCGAATTTCTAAATTTTTTAAATTCACGTCTTAGACATTTGTTTAAGTATCCAGTTGAAGTGCAAATCACGACGCTAGCCCGTTTAGTTGAATCAAAATCGATTATTCATTTGAAAAAACACATATGATCACTACACAGTACTGAGAGTTCGAAATTCGAAAATTCCTCAAACCGCTTTGCAATCATTTCTGTAATTATCATCCTGAAGCAAAAATTAACTGCACATCTCGACGGGTTCGATGGATATCAAGGATTTATTTCGAACACATTCAAGGTATTTTCACCACCTAAGGGAGTAAATTTCGAAAAACCCTTAAATTGCGTTTTTGACTACTTTACTGGTGTCTCTTGAACGTGAAAAATACGACAATAGCCCGCTGGGTTCAAGATATATCGACGATTAATTGAAGAAACTTTTCAACGTGTTTCACCCCTTTTTCACCTCCTTTGGTGGCGATTTTCGAAAATTCCTGAAATTGCTTTTCAGGTATTTCAGTAAGCATCAAATTAAAAAAAAAAAAAAAAAAAAAAAAAAAAAAAAAAAAAAAAAAAAAAAAAAAAAAAAAAAAAAAAAAAAAAAAAAAAAAAAAAAAAAAAAAAAAAAAAAAAAAAAAAAAAAAAAAAAAAAAAAAAAAAAAAAAAAAAAAAAAAAAAAAAAAAAAAAAAAAAAAAAAAAAGCTTTATAAAAATCAAAGGGATCGATATGTATCGATTGTTAATCGAAAACGCATTTTTACCGCTTTTTTAACCTCTTTAGGATTGAATACGGAAAATATATTTTAATGGTACTTGGGATATTTACAAAACCATCCATTTAAAGCAAAGAGCACTTCGATACTTCGATTGGTTCGATGGATATGGAGGGATAAGCGAAAACACATTTCAGTATTTTCACCGCCTTAATGGAAGAATTTGGAAACGTTTTGGAGTCCTGTCATAAACATTTGTATATGTAAACAATTATAGGGAAAATCACGATGATAGCCAATTGTGTTTAAAAGATATAGACGATTGATAAAAAACACGTTTTGTCCCTTCTTAATGCTTGGGTGTCGAATTTTAAAAATCCTAAAACTTTTTTTTTTTATGTTTACGTAAGAAATATTTCGAAATGAATACCAACTCTTTATACCGAAGGATTCGATAGATATCTATAGTTAATCGGAGACACATTAAGGTCTTTTCATCCCCTTAAATGTTGAATTTCGAAAAACACTTAAATTGGCCAATATGCATTTTATGAGTGTCCTATTAAAGTAAAAATCACGATGATGAGCCGTCAGGTTTGAGTTCTATCGACGTTCCTTCGGAAATTCATTTCACTCTTTTTCACTCCCTTAGAGGTCGAATTTCGAAAAATCCATTCTTAGTGCTCGCCTACGACCTAAGCGGAACCCACACAAAAATTTCACTACTCTAGGTTCAGTGGTTTAGGCTGCAGTTTGGTATGTCAATCAGTCAGTCAGCGTTCATTTTTATTTATAGAGATTGTATTAAATAACTGTGAAAAATTGTTTGCAGAAGTAATAAAAGCATTATGTGTAAATTACGATGAACATATATTTAACAAAAATGTTTTTTTTTACCTCCAAATCTAAAATTAATTACGATTTTCGTCTCTCCATTATATTATTGCAATAATTACGTCAGCATTGTAAAATCAACCTAAATAAAAAAATACTCTCGAATTTTCTTATGTAAAGTGACATGTGACCGGTCATTCCAGAGTGTTTAGTTATTATATTCCCCCGTTTCTATACCTTTTCATTAAATATTTTTTCAGCTTGTGTAAAAGCAATGTTGTTTTTCAGGCGTAAACAGAACATTGTTCTCATTGAAGAATACCTTACAAATACTTTCTTTATCTACCAAAGAAGCAATGCACACCTAACGCGAATTCGCCGATCGTATAGCATCACCGACGTGAACGTGGTTAAAAATGTCAGAAACAACTACAGAAAATAATTAGGGCACATTCCTACATTCTCTCTCAGTACTATCGACAGGAAAAAAATTCTGCTACGGTGCCATTTTTACACTGAATATGAATGTAGGAGTTCTTTCCGATTGCAGTCGTTCGAAAGACGATTATATATGGCATGGAAAGTTAGACAAACTGCCAGTACAATGGCTATTTGGTTACCTACTATAGGATTCGTCCTAATTCCCCAATTTTTATTTCAAATGCTGGTGCTATCTGTAGTCGTAAATAATGTTGGAAATAAAACCTACGCCCGAAGTCGTTAATGCGCGCGCAGTTTTCCCGCTTTAACGTTTTTACTGTTGAATATATCCTATCATTTTACTGAACCTATCAGTGGATCAAAGTCTGATGCAATTGTATACCGCAATTCCGAACGAATCTGGTATACACGCCTTGAGAAACAACCGTAAGAGAAATCTCATTTTAGCCAAGTTCGAGGATTTTAAAATAATGTTTCCAGTGTGGGAACTGTCCTAAAAGTGTATTTTACTTTTTGAGACAAATACGTTAGCTGGTCTCTCTAATAAAACGTAACTCCGCAACGCGATGCGCTCAGTTCGATCACCAACCAGGCGACCATTTGGCAGCGTGATCTTTAGCGGAGGTGAGGAAGGAGCAGTAGAGGAATATAAGGATGAGGGAAAGGAGAGTACTGTAAGTGAACCCTTCAGCTAACGGCAACGTACGCCACGTTTGTCACATGTGAAAATACGACGACGACGCAAACCCAACCCCCCCCCCCCTTCACCGGAAAAGCATTCGTTCGGAATACGAACACCTGCGGCTACGCGTCGAATCCTAAAACATTTTCAAAAATGTAACTGCGAAATAATCCGAGTATTTATTTGTTGTTTCACATGTTATCGTCATACCCCGCAGCTCGTGATACGGAAAATTAATATATATATATATATATATATATATATATATATATATATATATATATATATAATAAATATATGTTTTTCTCCAGACGTTTTTTGAACTTTTTATCCCAGCAAACCTGCAACTACTCACTAAATTTATACGCAATTGTCTCACATAGAAGATTGACGTGCTTAAGGCCACTGGAGTGTGAAAATATATTGATTTATATTTGTACGAAAAAGTGTTTGTTTTGTAGATGTTTCTAGTGACTACGTTATCCTCGGAAGGAAAAATTTTACCACGCATAGTATTCCAGTAACTGGATGTCAACGTCAAAATTTGTACCGTAAAACGATGTGATTAGAAACACTGGGGTAAATAGGAACACAATTTTAAATATAAATGTTCGGTATAAATTCGGTTTTAAAATTTAATTTTTTTAATGTAGGCAAGTTAAAACAGTTTACAGTTTTATTTTAATTATATATTTTAAAGCAAAAGGTGTAAGCTAGGAATTTATTAGTAATTTTGTTTCTATTCACCCCAGTGTTTCTAATCACTCCGTTTTACGGTATGTCATCGTAGAATATATCAACGAAAACTAGCATACGTATTACAATTAAATAACTTATACTGAAATTATATGTCAATGGCTGTATATTTATGTTCATAAAACATGAAACAGCTTAATTTTATATTGTTTAAAATTGCTGAAAATATAAATAATTTACTTTATTTCCAGATTTTTTTACATAAATTGGTGGCTTTACATTTTAATGACCTTTAGTGTATAGCCAGTGACATTGTTTGAATTACGCTTTTTCTTTGTGTGCGCCGGTCACTTGAGGCTGTTCTACACAGAAACATTCGAAATTTTATATTTGTACCAAACACTGGCCAACTTTGACACACTACATTAATAGTAACTTCCCACAAATAAAACACTTTTTCGTTTCATTGTTTTCGTACAAGCACGTGTCAAAGTAGCGATTTGACTGTTTTAACTACTCACTGTAAAAACTATTCAAACTATACGAATGAAAAAATGTAGAGTGAATGTAAATGTATTAAGCTACAGAATGACACTTTTATAATTTCAGGTAAAACTGTTTGTAATAAAAAAACTCTTGAATGTACCTAGTTTTCGCATATCTTCGAACGCCTGTATTTTTTAAATAATAATGGTAACGTGAAATAAAAAGTAACGTGTTATGCTGTGGCTTAATACATTTATTTTTACTTTAAGTTATTTCGTATCATTTGGATATTTTTAATTTTGGGTAAGTAGCGAAAACAGTCAAATCGTTACTTTGGCATGCGCTTGTACGAAAACTATGAAACGGAAATATATGTTATTTGTTAGCATATTTATATTAAGGTAATGTGTAAGAGTTGGCCAGTGTTTGATACAAATATGTAATTACGAATTTTTCTGTGAAGACGCCAAATCTGTGGCCAAAACTTCTCAACCAATGTTTTTGTAGAATGTTTTTTTATTTGCAGCTTAGTTTATGTTAAAAAACACATTAACTATATCAAAAGCGAACTGTTACACATTTGAGTAATTATTAAATAATTAACTTTTAATTGAAACAATACTTGTTTTGCACCAGAGAAATTCTGAATCATTTAAAACAATATCTGTGTAATTTGTGACAAATTTTATAACTTATTGAAGGTTATACTATACAAATATACTTAAACCATACTAACTTACGATAACAATAAAAATTGCAAACAAAATTATTTTTTCTAGTTGAAAACATTATTATTGGTTGAGAACAACAAATATTTAGACATAAATTACACTTGCAATAAATGAATATTTACACCGTCTTTATTACAAATAATAATATGCAACAGAGAATGGAATAATGTTTATCTTAGTCAGTTATAATTTTTTTCCTGTCCATCTCTCTCACTTAGACACTTCGCAGCTGCGGCTACTACTACAGCCGCAAAGGCTAATTTTCAGAACTTGAAGCTATGCAAATATTTGTTTAAGCAAAATGAATGATTTTTTCGTGGAGGAGTTTTAACTGAAGACAATTTTGAGTGAAAATAAATTAATATTGTGTAAAGGGTCTTTTTGCACAAGATATATTAAAGAATTCTGAATTATTTAAAACATATTTTATAATTAGTGGACAATGTTATAACTTATTGTATACTACACAAATAAATTTAAACAATACAAAATGACGGTTATAGTATAAAATAGCAGACAAAAAATTTTATACATTAAAAATATAATTATTTGTTCTAACTACACACGTAAACGAAGAATGCTTTGACCTACTTTGTGCTTGCAATACATAAATATTCACACCACCTTTAAAACACAGAAAAATACACAGCAGCGAATACAATAATCTTTAACTTAGTAATTCTTATAACAATTTGAATGTAATTTTTACTGTTCATCTCTCTCATTGTCCTCATCACTAGACTCATTGCAGCTGCGGCTACTACTACAGTCGCGAAGGCTGATTTCCAGATCTTCAAGCAAAGCAAGTACTTGTTTAGGCAAAGATGAATGGTGTTTGCGTGGAGGAGTTTCAGGTTAAAAAAAATTAAGCACTAAAATTCGTAAACAAAGCAAAAGCTGTGATATTAATAAATATTTTTGCCTAGATACATTCACAAATACGTATGCGTTCTCATTTTCTAACCAAGCTTTACGTCCCATTATAAATTATTCTTCATTAAACTTTCACTTTAGAACAAATTTTTCGGACCTTTTCCAACGTTTTTGTATCACTCTTTTGACCAGCCACATCTTTCATAAGTTAAAAAAACGTACGCAACTCGTTCATTCCACTGTAAATATTTTTTTTTCTTTCATAAAATAATAAATGTCCAAATTAGTGAAACTAACCGACATATTGCACTGTTATACAGTTGTAAGGGTCTGCCACAATTATGCAGACCTGTCTGTCCGTGCAGGCCGTGTTGATGGTGCAGACCTCGATCTGGCTTCTGATTGGATGAATTGTTCATATGACTTTTGACGTCAGAGGTTTATTGTGCTGATGGTTGACGCAGACCTGTCCGCTCCGAAAGCTCGCCAAAACCGAACTTTGGCTGATAGACTCGTCAACACCATCATCAGCATCTGACGTCGTGAAGTCATTTGACCAATAAGAATCTTTGTTTACATTTAATTTAAGGAAAACTCGCGAAAACGTAGTGTTATTAGAATAGATAAATAAATGGCGGCCTACTTTACTGCATTCAATAACAAGTTACACAAACTACACCCATCAACCTAATTGTGGCAAACTATTTCAACACAGGCCTTCACGACCTGCACGGACGTATCGGGACGGCCTGCACGGACGAACACGTCTGCATAATTGTGGCAGAGCCTGTAGACTACCTGCTGTCAGTGTTGCCACATGAGTTGCTTAGCTCTGTAACTTCCCTCCAAATGCATAAAATGTTCTGTTGCAGAAATTGTGTAAATCAGTTTTTACGCAATACACGTGGTACATACATAATTACTACTTTATTACATAAACGTTAACACACGTGAAGTTGTGTAGAATCTAAAAGTTAATGCGTGGTAAATGTTTATATCATTATAACGTAACTACAACTATCGGTACATATACATTTTGTTTTTTATAATGTTATACAATTTCGCTACTTACATAATATAGGCCCTTCTGACTGAAAATTCCCTTTTCGCCCAACACTTAATTACGACCAAGTGAAATTTTCAACTGCGTCGCTAAGGTACATTTTCTTAAATCGATATATCAATGACTCCTTTTTTCACCCAAAGTATACACAAAGTTATGCAAATTAAGGCATGTTCCGTGAAATACGCCACTGATACTTGCTAACTAACTGGAGCATGCCTCGACTGGCCAGTATGACACTGATGTATCGGGGGCCACGGGACCGTCCATGCCCCTAGCATTTTCGCTCACTCGGCGTCTTCCAGCTTCTACAGTAGCACGTTGTAGCAGCTATTTTTCTTGTATGTTGTAAGCAATTTATTTAAACCTTGTTAGAAGATGGGATGTACTGGGCATTTTTTTTGTAGGGCAAAACAAAGTAAAAGTTAACATTGCAGAATAAACTTCTAACTAGATAATTATTAGAATAACAAAATGTCACAAATTCACCAAAACTATATTTTTAGTTTGTCAAGATAATAAAGGAATTTGATACCGTTGCAATAGATTTACTTAACAGTGTAAAATGAAATTACGTAGATCCTGTAACTATAGCCTAAAAAATCCATCATTCTAACCCTACATGGGATAATCATCTTTCAGCTGTTGTAACTGCCACAGAACGATGACATACCGTGCTTATTATTCTCATTCGGAACCGCCAAATCTATTTAGTTTTCAGATTCAGTGTAAAATTCATCGGTTTGTGAATTTAAATTTTTGGGTTTTGGCCGCAGATTTGAATCATCTGTCCCACTGTGCGCCGTGCCGTTAAGCTATTAGTATTTTTCACGACTGGTCCTGGGGGATTAAGTTTGTCAAACATGAATATTTAGCGCTGCTCTGGTCTTAAAATGGGTACAACTAAGGTTAATTCTACTACAAATTACGAAGACAAACGAATTTCTCATGAATGAGTCAGGCTAGGGAAAAATTCTGCCGGCAGTTGCGCTGGTATCGGTTAAGTTGGCTACGAACTTTGCCGAGGTCGGTACCGAGGATTCACGAATGCGACGTCATTAAAATATAACTACTATATTTTGTATTTTAGAGTTTGGTTATTAGTAACTTACATGACTACAACTAAGGTTAATTCCACAGTTCTAAAATTACTTCACCTTGCTAGAAAGCACCAACGAAAAGTTTCTGATTGAAAATGTAGCCATCGAATTCTGCCTGCGTACTAATTAAAAAAAAAATCGTCACAAACGAAAATATCACACAGTTGCAATCAAAGCCTCTAGGTGTCCTCGGAAGTTGTATCTCGATTCGTGAAACAACGACGTGGTCATACATTCGTGAATCCTCGGTACCAACCTCGGCAAAGTTCGTAGCCCTCTTACCTACACTAATGCAACTAGCGGCAGAGTTGTTCCCTTGCCAAACCTTAACATTGAGTTTCCTAACATATAGTAAAATTAACCTCAGTACAACCAATACTAACAGGTTTTGCACTCTGATTTAGGTTTCCTGTTGCTCCATGCAGTTTGAATTCGAAATAGTCGTCACATAAAATGAAAATAGACTAAACCTACATCCCCCAGAAGTTTTTTGCGAGACGTAGAGTGTGTGGTAGATAAATAATTGCTGAAAACATCAATTAATTGCTACGCTTTTTTCGAAGCCAATATGGATAAAATACTCAGTGACAATCTTAGACAGTGGTATTTTCCAACTTTATGAGTAAATATTTATCCTAAATTACTAATTCGTTACGCGTGATCTCTCGCGCCGCAGTTAAATGAACGAGGTTCCGGCGTTAGAGATTGTGCCTCAGAAGTTCGTAACGCTAGAAACAATTTTGTTTAAAACGTTGGCTAAATCTATTGTCTACGATTGCTAATATTTAACTTTCGCAAATTAGCTTAGAGAAACCTACAGTTATAGAAGAGACAGGAAACTTCGCGAAAAGATTTTTGCAGCACTTTGTTTCAGTGCCTTACGTGCGCACCTACATCTTGGTTTTGGGGTCAATGATTGGATGCCGTAAAACCCAGCGTGTGGTGGTTAAACCCGCAAATCACAGACGTAAAGTGTGGCAGTTATCCGTGTACTGATTCTCTCAGTCAAATGAATAACAACTCTGTAGGTATGCACGTAAGACACTGAAACAAAGTGAGTGAAAAATTCCCGTCCCTAGTTATAGATTACTACTCTTAGCGTTGAATTATGTACCGCGCCCTCTTAAGGCGGCACCTGCCTTCCTTGTAAACAGCATTGCAGCGTGCTAGCATAACTCTTTTTTTTTTTAAGAAACTTCTGAACGTGTTTCTAATGTATGCGTTTACGAAAAGAACAAACACTTCAACAGATGTTGGAATGGTGCTTTCCAATCATCACGTTAATTAGAAATAGCCTATAATTTGGAGCCCCTTAAAATATGTAAAAATTGAATTTTCAATCTATTATATCTAAACAACTACTCACGAGATTCGTGTGAAACTACAATAGAGAGGTGCAGTGGACTTTGCTTAAAACTTTTTATTAATGAAAATATGGGGTCAACACAGAAAGTGTCAGTCAGGCGAGTGTTCTACAATACCACTGATCGCCATTTCAGTGTCTTGCGGTAGAGGCGATAACGCACCTGATGAGCAGCTCAACATCGCCCTTGGCGGCGTGCCTCACTCACACAAAACACACGGCCACCAGGCGGGCGCCGTAAGATAAAAACATTTTAAGTCATTTTTCCGTACCTATAGAGCTGTGTTCAGCGAGGATACCAAATGTTTTTAGTTAATAAAAAACTGTTATCATTATCAACTGCCTTAAAGTGTCTAATAAAACATTTTAAAAAAGGGTTATAAAATATCTTCCTGCATCTGCATATAAAGCTGATTCTTAATCCAGAAAACGTGAATTAAAAAAAAAAATCATGAGAATGCAAAAGTCTATCCAATGGTCTATTAAATAATTCCAATCTTTTTCTTCTCTAAGTTATATTCATAAGTCCGTTCTTAACTAATTCAGACGTACCAGATAGCATGGCTGTTAAACATAAACTGTTACAGACAGGACCTTTTTAGTTCATTTACAAAAAGTATTGGACAGGCCGTAAACCCAGCAGTAGGCAAATGAAATATGACGCAGACACAACTAGTGGGATCAGCCGCATGTTGATGCAGCTGTGTACTGAGTGCGGCTGCAGTTTGTGTAGGGTGGAGGGGAAATGTTCGTTCCCCGGCTGACCTCTCATACTTCATGTTTGAGAAATGGTGCCGCATCGCAGAGGCCAAAACACTGCCACAGCTTAAAACACGCCCGACCACGTCCATGAATTGCGGGCAGCAAAGTGCTGGGAAATTGTACTTTCTGCTCGGTGTTTCTTGAAACGTGAAATATTGCGACGCGGTATTTATTTAGATAATCATAACCGTCCCGAATTATTCACATTCTATCCGTCAATTTCGATTAAAAATAAATTTCCGAAACTATTAATTTGTACGGGAATAGTGGGCCTGCATAGTTTTATAAAAACAACATGATCTCTAGGATGACTAATTGAAAACTTTTATCAAATAAATCACGTTTAAACAGCAAAATATTTACCAGAAATTGTTAACCAACCTATGCTGTTAATATCCGTTGTAAGCCGACGTGGTACATGAGTGAGTCGGTGAGAAATTATGATCAGCGCTTAACATGGAGGTCTTCCGCGCTGGTAAGATGTGGCATGAGATGAGTGTGGAGCAGCGCCGGAATGAAGAGGCGGGGGAAACGGGAAATCCCCGAGAAAACCGCCGACCAGTGGCATCGTCCGACGCGATTCCCACATGCGGGTACCGACCCCGCCGGTAATTGAATCCCGATGGCCTTGGTGGGAGGTGAATGGTCTGACCACTAGGCCACCGCGGCCACTAGTTCATGGTATATCTGGTCAACTGAATATATTTATTGATTGTTTACTTATAGGGTGTTTGAAGTGCCTCGAACAGCACAAGGACTTGGTAATGAAATGCTAAGGATGAGGCGAGGAATCAGGAAGGAGTCAGCTAGGCCCTGCTTTGAGGAATCCTATAGTACTCGACTTGAAGGACTTTAGAAAACTAGGGACATACCGAAATTACAATGACGGGGCCGGTATTCGATCACGTGTCCTCCCGAATGTTACTTCAGTGTTTCACCACTGCACCAACTCACGCGCTGGTTCCTACAGTACAACGTGTAAAGCTTTCTTGAATCTAAATTATCTTCCGCTTTAAGTTCTACCGTTAACTGATTGTGCTTGTGTAACGCACCTAATGGTTTACCAGTACCTGTTCTAGGAATTGCTAATCCCTTATCACCTGCAGCAGGATTCACATCCACGAGTTCTAGTAGGTATCATTATCTGGTGCCAAGGCTTTTCAGACAAATATTCTTAGCTCTGTAATCAACATTTAAATAGTATCAACTTGCGATATACACATACGCACTTCAAGCTGCTATTATGAGTTTTACTTAAAACATGTATTGCAAACAAATAAATTCATTTCGTGGGTATTTTGTTTCCTCTGGATTTCATACAAAATATAAATAACAATTAAACAGAGTTAATGTCCGAGTTGATGTTATCGCAATGTGAATCTCAAGAACAAACTTTCATGTAAATTTTTACGTTCCACGTATTACAGACGTAAGAGTTAGACGGTGTGGCATTTTTAGAAAACTGCGGTAGAACAAAATATAAGAAAACGTATGTGTTCATATTAAATTTTTAAAATGTAAAAAATCTTTATTTAAGACAATCAGTTACTTAAATGTAAAATATAAATTTCAGTGACAGATGTATAATGTTGGTAAGCTATCAAAAATTTACTTAGAAACGCAGTTTTCTTTATTTCACTCTTTGGTTTTGTTCGAAACATTTTTCCGTGAGATTAAGTTAAAACAATATATATTGCCGTTGTGAAATGCTTACACACAAAATATATAATATTACTGATTCGTGCCTATCGCAAAATCAATATTTACTATGCAATTTAAGAAATATTTTTAGCTGGTCTCAAATATTTTTCCTACTACATGATCAAGAGGAGAGACTACTGAATGTACACATTTCTTATAAAAGTTTCCACTTGAACGGACTTTTCATTCTAAACCATCCTCAGTAATTTATGACATGAGCTAATACTGAATGCAGAAATATTAGATTATGTCTTCAAAATTACAGAATAAAATAACTTATTCAATAATAACAATAGTTGTGGTTAACTGAAAGTAAAGAAAAACTAAAATTTTAGTGATTTTGAATTCCGAGAACACAAACTCTGTATTTCCGAGACAAAATCTCCAGTATCTGAACTGTCAGAATTCAGTTTACTTCAGGGTCAGATCTGAAAACATTCTGTCTGGTTGGGTATGGAGCAACTCCGGGTCGAAACGTATCATTTTACGGAGTAAATTTTTCAGCTTTTTATTTTATCCACTTGTTCAGCTATTTTATAATATACAATGATGGAGATGCCAGAAGTTTCGGCTCACGTTGTAGCTGTCATCTTCAGGCATTTTAAACAGATTTACAAAATTAAACGAGTTACGTACTCATTTGACTAGGAAAAGTTTGCACGCAATTCGAACGGGAAAAGTTCACGCTTCATGCACCAGGGAGACAATTGCAGAGTCACTCTAACAGCATACGACAGACTAGAAGCGGTTATACAAGACACGAAAGCAAAACTTCAGCTTGAAGTGTTCAAATAGCAACACGAGTAAAGTTTTCAAGCATTCAGTATAAGTCACGAGAGACTGTATTGCTTGCTGGCTCTTCAGACATAACCTGGTGACTGAGAAAATCTGGTCGTGTGACTGTGCAAACATACTTATAGCAATTTACGTAATTCAACGCGGCGCCGTGGCGGCCGAGTGGGCAGACCAAGGCAATCCCCGGCGGGGTCGGTCCCGGATTTTCGCATGTGGGAATCGTGACGGGATACGTCGCTGGTGGGTGGATTTTCTCGGGGATCTCATGTTGCCCCCGCCCTTCTCATTCCGGGGCTACTTTATTGTAGGGCCTCATTCCATGTCGTCCTTTGGAGTACGTTACGCAAATGCCTAAGGGCATCCAGTAATAAATCTGCATCTATACTTATTCGTTTATTAATTTTTTTATTTATTTATGCAGGGTGTATCATAATTGGTGTCAAATATTAAAACACGAAAAAAATGTCTATTTGAACAAAGGTCCGAAAATCAGTAGTTTGCTATGAGTTTAAGAAGGAGTCCTCAAAAAAAAAAAGTATGAAAAGTATATTGTCAAAAAGACATGTTAAAGTTTTCAAATCAGAATTCTCAGATTAACACACCAAAAATTTTTAAAAACTCTATTTGAATTTTTAAACCTTTTTTTTCGAGATTTGCCCCGGGAAAATGTTTTAAAAAAGGCAATAATCGAAAATTTTTGTCGTACGACCAAAAGTGCGTAGATAAAAATTAAAGAACTAAAGAACACAGATTCAAAATTCAATAACATCCTTATATACTTAATTATCCGGGATTTGTCCCGGAAAACTATTACAAAATAAAAAAATTAAAGAATCCGCTCACTGGAGCCAAAAAATTCGGGGATCCGTTCCTTGCCAAAAATAAAACATAGGTACATATCTGTAATTGGGTTTGAGTTCGAAAACAATTTATTTCAGAGTTACATAGCTATCGGTAAATTCGTAACAACGTCTTTGTTTTTCTTTTTTCGGTGGTAAAAGGTAAGACAATGTGTTTACACCTTAACTTCGCTACTGTAAAAACATGTCGCAATGAAATAAATATTTGGAGTCGAAATAAATACTATTTTAAAATTAATATTCTAGACACGCTGTTATCAAAAAAGGTCACTTAGTTGATAATCACCTATACAATATTTTCGTCCTATGGACTAACGAGTAAAGGAGTATAAATCAGAATAATATTGAGGATCTAGACAAGTTTATCGTCAGAGAGTTTATATGCGTTCCATTTGAAATAAGTATACATCGACGTCGTTGAATAGCTCTCTTCATACACGTACAGGTTTGACTATAGGTTTGCTTACTGTGAAACTACTGCTCACAATGAGCGTAATACCGCAACAGTTATGCGCGTGGGGGGACAATGAATGAAGAGACTATGCTGAATGCAAAATTCGGAACTGGACCACGAAATATAACACGTCACAATATGATGACACTTCATCCACACAGCACTAACGGATCGTACAACTCTAGCTGGGGTGTTGGCAGAACTTACCACCCAACACATTTCCTATTGTCTGCTTCATCTGTGCAATGACTTCGATCCTTAACTTTCACAGTATCATATTACAAAAGGTTTCCTAACACAACACACTGGCATTCAGAGTGACGTGTGATTTCACACAAATTCCGCTATCGTGTGGATTACAATGGTGGCCACAAATACACAAATCATGCTGAGGCAAATGCATACTAAGGTACCTGTACCGAATATGGACCGCTTAAGGTTCACAAATCATGTGTGGCTAAGTCATTAATTATATTACTAATATAACACATGAATGATTTCAGACAGATATTTATAGATGGTGTATGTTAATAATAGATTCCACATATATCTCGACATTACCACACAATGGAGACTAGTGGGCCATATTGACAACTGGGTCATATTCGGTATAGTATAATTTATTGTGACGAGTAATATTGCACAAACGATGAGTGTTTATTTAAGGAACAATTTTGTGTATCAAGCGATATCGGCTGCTAAGAACTGAAATCCGCGAGATAAGGAAAGTTGTGGATACTTAAGAAGTGTTATTTTCTTCAAAACACTCATGGAGCCATGTTCCAACAAATAAATTCCTGACTGAGTGAGAGATTTTTGTAAGCGCTAAACACCGAGGCCTTTAGCGCGGGTGAAAGGTGACATGCACGGAGAAAAATATTTTGTGCCAGCTACAAAATATTTTGTGGCTATTCACCCTGCAAAATTTATATTGTGGCCATCACATAAATATTTTGTTGTCCTCACTAAAATGTTTTGGCCACCAACAAAGTATTTCGTAGCTACTACAAAATAATGCTGCAGGGAAGACTTCTTACAAAACTTATCTTTCAATGTGAGGTGAGTATGGAGCAGCGCCGTAATGAAAAGGCGGGAGAAGCGATAGATCCCTGAGAAAACACCTTACTAACGTTAATTGTACTACAGGTTAGAAAACTCAAGTGTTGTTACTTTGAAAAGTGCCCATTTCAGCCGCTAGTTGCGTTGTTTTTGGAAAAGTGTCAACTAAGACATTCTCATTACCAGTTTGAAAATTAAATGAATAGTGGCACATCTTTCGTGATTATGAAAGTAATCATAGCTTTTGCGAATAAAATTAAAACTCCTGGAACGTGTTTTGCAGAAAAAAATTTTTATCAAATGATGTTTTCTCTTTACCTAACCAAGAAAATATTAATTGTATTGTCTCGAATTTAATTAGTACCTTTACCGATTCTAACACCATGAGAGGTTAACATTTATCATTTGCAAAATTCGTCTGAAAGAATTTCGATTGTCTTCCTAACGTGTTGTAGAATTTACCTTAGCCTTACGTAAGTTTACCAGGAGATTACACTAAGGGGTGCACGACCAATTCTGACTGTCTTATATCTATGTGTAACCAAATTTAACCACGCCGTATTGCAGCCCATAACATGCAATGTCCTATATACCACAGTTTTTTGTGGGGAAAAAATCGTTACCACCACCCCTGCTAAGTACACAATTCCCTATCTTCACCTATAACATGCCAACGTTCAATTTGATCATGTAACAAAAGAGAAGCGTCACGCCTTCTTCGTAAGTAAGCGGACAAAGCAACTACAGTTCTTCCTTGGCAGTATTCCTAAAAAATTAGCACGTGATTCTCATTTATAAACCAGTGCCAATGAACTGTGTGAATTCACTTAGAAGCTGGCTGCCACGCTATTTCCCACAAACAGAGCCCATGCCTGCTTCACTTTACTTCACAGCATGTAGAATCTCCTATTGCAGCTTGCATTATCTAAAATGTGCTGTTTTTGTATATAAAGTTGTTGCAATATTCAAAAACTCAAATTGTCTGTGATACTACTATAGAAATATTTCCTTCTGCCCTCACAATTCCTTCACTGTGCCATTCGTTTCACAACAATTAGTATATTAACAACTAGATTACAACAGATACTGCAAATTGTTTAATATTTGATCATGCCAGTCTATATCACGTGTAACTGAACGAAGATAAGCCAACGCTTTAGAATTTTATGCTCATATCAAAAACTTTGTAATAATAAGTAGACTTTTAGTGTTGTATTTCGTTATGCAGAAGCCCGTTTTTTAGCGGGAATTCTAATCAATGAGTCAAAAATTAAGAAAGCTTAGGCTGTGTTTTGGTCATCTGAGTCGGCTGGTTTTCGAGGAATCGACGCTTAGTTTTAAAAAATTTTGTAATTAAATGCCAGTTTGTGCAATATGAAGAACATTGAACGTAGGGCATGAAATGTCATACACTATTTCTATAAAGCTCAATATTTTTATACACTAACGTTGGAGTTGACAGAGCAGTCAACAACAGATCTAACACCCTTTTAAGTTCGATCATTGGAAACCAATTAATTCTGCAGAATTTTTAGTTTTGCATGTTATTACATATTAACATCTGTGATTGTTTAAAATTATATAAAATATGTGTAATGACACGTTTGGAATTTGCAATAAGTCAAGAAAAGTCAATTCCTGTTAATCATTGCACGAGTAAGAAGTGTCGATTGAGTAGTTTTGGAGATGTTCCCATGTTCTTAACTCTGTACTCCTAGTCACTGCAATGTGTTTTCTGGTTTTATCGTCAAAAGATTATTATATACGGGTGTCAGATAGAGCACTCAAGTTACGGGTGTTTGTGATGTAATATTTTATGGTAAATGAAATATATTTCTTACTCCATGTTTTTGTTATTATTATTATTACCATTATCATAATTATTAATATCATTATTATCATTATTATTATTATTTTACGTGTGCGGAACGTATAAAGACAAAAACTCAAGAACTTTTTCAAAGTAATGTAAAGCGTGGTACTTTGCCTATTTTTGGAGTTACTTTGCAATACATATTTTTTGTTGCAAGTGAAGGTTTGCAGAGTCGCAAATTGTTGAAGACTTCGTCATTCGTAGCTTTAATAATAAACAGTACTTAAGAGTGACTAATGTCCTGGAATTCCAACATAGAACTAAAAAAATCTAATGGTGCAAAGTTGCCCATGGAGCGTGCAAAGTATCCTCACTGTACGGTACTTCTTAACTGTTATCAAAAAATCTAGGCGATCAGAAGAGAGGAAATAAGGGGTGCCTTAATTTAATTACCTAGTATCGGCCCTGGCTAATGTGCATATTAATCATTCCAACTATTATTTAATAAACTCAAGAATAAGCACCTAACCACTATGAGGTAAAATAATTTTTTTTTTCATTAGAATAGTTTTTCGTTTAGTTTTAAGTGACGAAAAATCTTACATTCTAGCTTTCATGTTACAAATATTATTAGGCCTACTTAGTAATGAAAACCATAAATATTTCCTTTACTAATAACAGAAGAGTTTTTCTCTGGTTGTAGACATTCGTTTCCCCATCGTTCAATGCGTGGTATTGTACGAAATAAGAGTCTACACCGGCTTCCAGTTTTGAATACGATATCAACAAGACTCTGAGAATGGATTGGGAAGGGAATAGAGATTTAGTATTTATTATACATGGAGAATCTTTAGTATTTTTTTAACACGTTGTGCTCTCAGAACTGTTTTACAAGCTTAAATTTTGTAACGCAACGAGTGTAACGACGTATTCAGCCGAGCGCTTACAAACGTAACGAGGTATAGTTTATTAGCATTCGTTTGTATTTTCCTTCGTAAAGTGCAATAATAATTATAATTCCCGGTAATCTGAGCGTAAAAGGAGGTGTGATAATCCACCACTTTTCAAAACAATGTCCGTCAATAGTATCTCCAATTAACTTTGTATCAATAGCCACGCCAATGTCATTATCTAGTAATTACTTTATAAATAACGTGCCACGAGGTCGAGGACCATGTTAGAGGGAAAATGCAAATTATTGCTTCCACCACCTACGTTAATGTACTGTACATAGTCAGTAATCGCCCTGGCTAATGTTCAATAAAAGTTATGTGTACATTTTGGTGAGGTTGTTTAAAAAAATAGCATAGACAGTAAATCTATAACGTTGCTTCATTTCTACTATTTGGATATTTTGCCAAACAAGGTTAGCTGAGAGAGAACGACGAGGGTTCTACCTGGCTGGGCCGCCCTGAGTGTCACGAAAAATGGGTTTCTTCAGAAACTACTCAATGCGCATATGCAACGTACATTTACGGATATCATTCAATCACTGTTAGAAGCCCTGCGACAAGTTGATTTTTTTTTTTTCATTTCCATTTCTATTTTGTATTTAAAAACTGGATAGTATACGTAGTGTTATCAAATGGCTCACGGGCGTTCACCGCGTCTGTGTTGTATTTTGAATTTCTCATGCAGAAACTCCAAAAGAGTCTTATTTAGGCACGTAAAATATATTTGCTTTTATTGTTAAGATTTCGTTCCTTTTTTTTTTTTTTTTTTTTTTTTGTTACTGAAAGTGCTGAGACTATTGGCCAGTAAAGCTTTACTTAGGAACGGTATTAGTCCTTCAGTGGCGATAGGCACGCCCCGCTAGTAGAGCAGCCGGCCCAGCCTTTATCCCGACCTTTTCTCATACACGATGTGACCCTGCCAGAAGGCGGGAACACATAGTGGACTTGCATTAGTCAGTCAGTCGTCTCAGCAACGAATGAAAGCGGGACGCTGAATAGCAATAGCATTTAGTAAAATCGGCGTCTGCGATTCCTGAGAAAGTTATGTTCGTAGCAATATGATATCGTATAGAGGAAAGAGACAATTTTATACTATGCATAATAACCCAGAAAGTACGAACCGAATGGTTGTAAAAATTATAATATTAGAGTTAAAACGTGTGAAATATTTACAACACATGGGCCATCACCTTGTGTGCCTCACCTTATCCGCGTAAAGCGTTCTCAGGCGAAAGAATAGCCTCTAGCCCAGACGTAAAATCCCAACTCGTCAGTTAAGTTCCAGCAGCTTCAACAATAGATGTCAGTGCCCTCGATGCTTTTTTAGTAAAAAAAAAAAAATAGAACTGCGATGTTATGTGTGTCGTACACGGGAAGACACGACTATTGGGCGTTGTTTAGGTCGTTTTGTGAGTGAGCAATATTTAACATTGGTTACTGCACGTTTCCCAACTTCGACAACCCAATAAAGAAAACCGTCGGCAGGCGGAACTCCTCGTTCTGTAGTGTCTCGAGTTCCGGGTGATCACATTATATATATATATATATATATATATATATATATATATATATATATATATTAGTCCAGTCAACGAAGACCAAAATTTGTAGAATAGGGGAAAAAATCGTGTAGTCGCAAATTTTTGTACAGTGGTAGGGGGAAGTGTCATGAACAACATAATAAAAGTCCTGACCGATGGGGTATGAGCGAGGGGGTGGTGGGCAATTTAAAGGTCCATTTTTTTTTTAAGTTTTTCTTTAATAACTTGAAAACCGCTGCTTCTAACGAAAATGTATTAAAGTACAAAATTAAAGTAAATAAAATTTTCTTCAAAAAAGGTCTGCATAGTATTTCTCTAGGATGATTAGGTTGCGAGATGCAGGGGATGTAAAAATCGTGTATTGTTGAAATATAGTATTTTAATTGTATACAAATCATGTTTAATGTTGAATGAAGTGGTTTCAGACAGAATACTAAGTGTGTGTACAACATCTAAGTGCCGTATCACTGTATTAAAGGATAAACTGTGTACTGATGATATCTAAGGGGTGGAAGGTTGGAGGGTAAGCTGTTTTGGCCCGGATGATTCTGGAAGAAGCCGGCATCTCGGAAGAAGAAAAGATTAATATTACCAGTATTTTGAGCAATGTGGAAGATCTTAGTGTACAAAAAGTTGAGGGGGGATGCTAGGTTGACATCAATTTTTAATAAATTCAAGAAACAGCTGGATAGTGTCAAAGAGAATAGACCTACTGCTGATTTGTGGGTGCAGTATTATAACATGGTTTCACTGATAAAAAAGTTCATAGATTGTGAGCGTCGTGGAGATTGGAATGGCCACTTGTCATGTGTTCAAACTATGGTACCATTTTTTCATGCAAGTGGTCATTTTCAATATGCAAAATGTGCCCATTTTTATGTGCAAGACATGCTATTATTGAAAAATAGTCACCCAGATGTGTTTAAGATTTTGCAGATAAAGAATATTTCACCATTAATCGAACTGCTTCACGATGGGCAGGGGTTTGGTCAGACATGACCATAGAGCAGACTCTAATGCGGTTCTTTAAAAGCTCAGGTGGCCTGACACGAGGAAGAGGAATAACTGATTCTGTTCTAGCTAAGTTGGTTGGTGGGTCTCCTGGTACAACCGCCATCTGCTCGTCATTAGAGAAGTTTGCTGGAGTGACATTTTCAAGTGGGGAGCAGCATGTTGATTCCCGGGTCTCACGGCAAAAACGAGATGAACAAAACCGGGAAAAGATTTATGAATGGTTCAATGACCACCCTCCTTTTCCAAAAATGCATACACTTATGTCTCTGTCGACAGGAATCATCGAAAGCTCAGAAATAAATAGCCACCTAGCCTTAGAAATTGGTACTGAAACCATGCAAAATTTTGTTGGTTGTAATTTCGGTGACATGAAACAGTCTAAGAAGAATGCCGTATTGTCATTGGCTAGTATGAGCAATGCAGTTAAAGTGAATGGTGAAACAGTGACTGTAGACCCTCTGACAATTTTTCAAAGAGCAGCACGCCTCCACACTGAACTAGCGTGCAGTTATCTCGCCGACAACTCGCATGTACAAGACATTCAACGTGGACCCTATCATTTTTATGATCTGATATTAAAGACAAAGGTGTATTGTACACGCCTATACCTTTAGAAATAATCTACATCAAGATATTCATAGCTAAAAAGGACCACAAAAACCCCCATTTTCGTTTTCATGGGCTGCTGGAATATATGCTTTATTAAGTAGTGATGAACCTGAAATAGTTTTACGAACGTTCTCTGGACGTTATTCCTAAGTAGATTTCGCTCATGTGCGTTGAGCAGTTTTTGAATAATCGTGTAACAGCCGAAGCTCTACGCATCGCTCGGCCACCTGGGTATACGGCACCCTAGCAGTTTTAGCACGACGCAAAATACATGCAAGATGGCGACCTCCCATTGGAGAATTTCTCGTGCAAGGTGGATCTCAAACGAAATAAGGCGACAGAACATGCCCTATTGTACGGTGCGAGGTCCCGCAACTCGTACGGAAGGAAGGCTTCTATTGATTGTCGTAATTTGATAATTTCACCAACTGTTTACTGCTTATTAGGATGGGAGTCAATATAATTTGCAACAGTGCCAATGGGATTTTTGTAGGTTTTACAGTACTTACTAACACATTTTAATTCGTAGTAGATATCGTGAAGAAACTATAGCATAGGTTACATAAAATACCGTAAAAACTATCATTTATACTGTGTCAGCGTTAAGTTAAAATCTAATGTTGAATATGTTTCCTAAATTAATGGGTATTAAATATCGACATAGACCATCAGCTTGTCTCCTGCTAGATGTGCGTAACAAATGTTTTATAACAGCATTGTTCAGATAATTTAGTGCGAGTGTTGGCATAAGAAATCACATACCAAATTAAATCTGGCGGTGTGTAAACGCTGCTTTAGTAATAGATGTCTTGGCAGTGGCTGAGGCGTACGTCGACCTACCAGCACAACCTTAGCTGGTTCCGCAATGTATCCGGGACTAGGATTTCGAACATGGGGAAATAAAAGATGCTCGTGTTATGTGAAGGGTGTGATTTTCACTCAATTCTCTCTACTTCCCTTGCCAGTGGTTTATATAGTTTAAAAAGCCTGCTACGTCTTCTTGTCAAGTTCCGTGTTGTGCTACGACTACCGTTCTCAAACTTCACCACGGATCACTAGTTTGACTGCCGTACCTGCTTCTGTTCAGGCTCCATTTTACATTTATGTCAGGCAATTCGTGGTTATGGACTGTATCACACGTGTAAAAAAATTAACTGATCTAAATAAATACTATAATTAAGCAACTAAACGACCATATCACGTTATCATCATCAGTGTACATCACGTCGTAACAGTGGCCCGAAGCTTACTCTGCCGTTATAGTCAAATTTTCCACATGTGTGATGCATGTGGCAACAACAGGATTTAGTATTGTGACAGCAACAGCCGTACTAGTTGGGATGTAACTTGACGATGCTATCATTTATCCTACCGCAATAAGTCGCCAGGTATAGGTACACTAGTGAAATCAAGTGACGGGACTCCTATAGAAAAAAAGTGCAGTGCTTCAACGCTGGGTTACTTAGGTGTTATTTCTACATTGCTTCTCGTGGCCAGGTCAAGCATGAGGTTGTGTGCCTTGTAGCTGTTGGTGCACCACCGCTGCAGAATGAGCAGGAGCACCGTCAAATTGAAACACCAGCTAGCGCATAGACAGGGTAAGGTTAATTCTACTACGTGTTAAAAAGAAAATGTGTTTTCTTGCGATAGAATTTGGCACAGGTAATATTTCCGCCGCTAGTTTCGCTGCTATCGCAAAGGGAGCAAAAATACGAAACTGTAGTAAAATTAAATAGGCTTGGAAATGACAGAAGTAATTTAACTTCATTTTAAAGTGAAAATAAACCAAACTTGCATTTTAAGTTATAAACTTTGTGCAACTTAAAATTAAGGAAAGTTCTGTGTCTGGCCAGTTTGCACCCACCAGCGCACAAGCGGCACAAATTTTCTCTGTGACAAAGTTCTTACACTGATATTTCTAACCTGTAGTAGAATTAACCTTAGCCAGTAGAACATTCTCGAGCAGGCCATGTAAGATTGATGGTTGCAATAAAGAAGCTGGTGTAGTAGCGCACATTTAGGCACTCCTAGGGGGCAGCAAATGTCTCGCCAAGAATACCGGCCCACATAATGACGTTACACCACTGTTTCTAGGCAGGAACTTGAGTGGCATATGGTTTTGCAGTTGGTCCCTGAGTGGTTACTGTGGTAGTTCGCGATACTAACGCAAGTGAAACATGCTTCATCGACCCACAATATGAGACTGACCAAGTCCTGGTTCGCTTCATGCTGTTAAAAGAAATCTCTGGCAGAACTGTACAACAGCGACATGTTACATGTGGTAGCTCACGTCACACAGAGCCTAGTGTATCATCTATATTGAGAATACCACTGCTTGTCCAACGTCACGTGGGTTGTGTGAAGGTGCTTGCTGAACAGCAGTTATTACGGCATCCATGCCCTCGTGTGCCCTCGCTGCGTGTAGTCATCCTGTACCCACATGTGGTGCTGGTCCCATTGGATAAGTTTCTAAGCTGCGTAACTGCAACCGGTGTGATTTCATTCATACTTACATGTCATCTTTTGGAGTGTAATCATTCTGCACATTTCGGTTGGTTGCCGGGGCTTATTATGTCCCATTCCCAGACTTAGCCGCAGCTAAAAAAAAAAATGCTATAAAGACTTACGGCATTAGGTTAGATGATATTAACCGAGACTAATACCTCGAGATACTTGAGTTAAAGGAGAAATATTACCAACCATGCCTGCATCAACCAAGTACAACAACTATTTCTGGTAAGCTCGGGTAAAACTCCTAGGAGAGTAGAGACCTCTCTAAATGAAAAGGAGTATATATTTTGCATTAAGAACCATGCTGTTCCAAGGACAAAAGACCAACCTATCCCAAGGAACATGAAGGAAACCAACACCAAATGCAGTGCACTGTCATGCTCGTGAGAACATAGTTGTAGTGCGACATGTGAGAGTAAGGAAGGCCTGTCGACCTTCGGACCATCAACACCCGTCACGTTGGTACTACCGAACTCATTTTGTTTCCATGCCGTACG
This sequence comes from Medauroidea extradentata, assembly GCA_003012365.1. NCBI lineage: Eukaryota > Metazoa > Arthropoda > Insecta > Phasmatodea > Phasmatidae > Medauroidea > Medauroidea extradentata. The sequence goes on from PNEQ01041495.1 coordinate 23,981, forward strand.
CCATTACTACCAACACATTAGTTTCAGTTTCGCAGATCATTTCACTTTTTTCTTACTGAAATAACATACGTTTGCTACAGGATAGTTTTTCTTGTAAAGAAAAGACACCTGGCGCTTATTACCCAGAAATTATTTTCTACTCACTTCGTTATCACAACTTCGTATGGTGTAGTCTGTAGGTATATGCGAATTGACTTAATTCAGTACAGGTAAATGTAATGATTACAAAGGTGCCATAATAATGTAAATATTTAATGTAACTATATGTACGTGCCTAATTTAAAAACACTATAATTAAATGTCAATCAAATATTTCTCTAAACAAAGTAAGCAAGCATATTCAGTAGAGCTTATCGTTTCTTCCAAAGAGAGGTTGCCACAACGGAAGCGATGAGTCAGTAACATGAAGACAAGGGCCAGCGCCCTGTGACAAGGAACTATCACAGAATTTCCCTGGGGTCGATTTTGACAAAAAATGGTAAACCGAAATATGGATAGTCGTAACGGCAATGTAACCTGGATCCTGCCGAACGCGATTCCAATGATTTACCACTGTGGTCCTTCTTAAAGCAAAAGAACACAGCATAACACGTCCCGAAACATTTAGGCCTTAACAGCGGACTACAGCTTCATAACACTGAAACAAAACGTAAGATCCACACTTGAGATGCCTTATGGCCTGATTTATGTTGTTCTCTGCCCCTAAAATGCATTATCCAATCCTCCACGCGTCATTAATTACTAGATATCTGTTTTCCTTTAACTCTTATTATGGTAAGTGAGTCCTTGGTTTCACTATTCAGTTGGCTATTTTGATTGGTGCAGTAAAAAGATTCACATAATAAAATTATTCCAGAACTCACACTCATGTTGTCCATTTAGCATCTCGACAGACGCTAACAGCACTGGAAAATACAAATATACATAACCTCTGCAGCGGATTGAGCTATAGATTGAAATAAATTAGAGAATTTTCTGATATTAGAGACGTGATAGTTCCAGTAAACAACTTAAAGAAAATTAACCTTAACGAGTGAGAGAGATTTTGGTCAACGCTTAACATTGAGGTCCTTAGCGCTGGTGAGGGGTGACATGAGGTGAGTATGGAGCAGCGTCGGAATGAGGGGGTGGCGGAACAGGAGTTCACCGAGAAAACCAGTCGACCAACGGCAATAGCCCGACACGATTCCCACATGGGAAAATATGGGGATCGACCCCGCCGGGAATCGAACCCGGATTGCTTTGGTGGGAGGCGAATTAGTCTGACCGTTCGCCCCCCCCCCCCCAAGCAATATTAATAACCAGTACTTTTAATTCTGCGATTAAGCTGATAAGCCGTGAGTCATACTGCTCTACGTGAAAAAAGAAATCATAGATTATCTGTCGCAAATGAATAAACCTTTTAGTGGTACCAAATGGATATTTCAACCGCCCAGTTTTTTATAGAGAAAATTCCTACGAAAATGTTTTACGTCTCTTATTATTTCATTTGTTCCAGAACGCTATGTCTTAATGTAATAACTGTATTTCGTGATTTTGACTGAGCATGTGGACATTTTCGTAATTAAAACCTTTCACTTATTTCTTACTGAAATAGTTGAAAGTGTTTTGTTGCTACACTACACAAAATGGAATGTGCAAACGTAATTAAAATGCTTTGTTTACATAAGCATTGATTATTATACTTTTATATATTTGTGTGTGTTTCACTCGCATTAATTTGAGCCGATTTAGCGTGAACTGCTAGATTGTGGGTAGCATCCTGCTGGAAGACACGACAAATCATCGAGACACTAGGGGATTTTCAGGGACACAATAGCGTCCACTAGTAACCTCCGACCGAATCTAAAAGCAAGGCAATGAACTGGCACGTAATCCAGTATTCCTGCATCATGTAGTGTGGGAATTTTAGCTCTAAACCTACCGTTTCGCAAATTAAACAAATTCAAGGTAAATGGAAGCGAACCCCCGTACTTAAATGTAAAAAAATCTCTCTCGGTTTTTTTCCCTGTGAAACTGGAAAAAAAAACATCCTTTCCACGTATATGCTCAAGCGATATTCCAAACGAAACCCAGCAAGCAATGATAGCCAACTTATTTTTTAAATACACAATCCGCACTGCCGAAACTGTACACAGCAGCAGGTTATTAAAATTACAGTTTATCACTACACATTTAGGTAAATAATTTCGTGTGTATCACATTTTGCAAATATTTAAAATCCAATAACGATCAGGACATACGTATGTGTTTACCCAGCTTACACAGTGGAAAAACTTCTCGGCTAATATTGAAATAAGTAATGAAGTAAACAATGAGTTTTTGTGTTTTGGTGACTCACGCCTGAAATAAATTAAATGTGAAACGTTTATTTGCTCTAGTATGCTTTAAAATTTTACTTTAATGTGAAAACATAATATAACAAGTGCTATTATCATTCTTTTAAAAATCCTTAACGAAATTGAAGTGTTAAAACTAGCTATGACATATAAGAAAACAGTCCCAGGCAGCTTAGTTTGTAGGTGGAGAGTGGTGAAATGGTGTATCACGATCACTCAGTGTGTGCAGTGGTACCAGAGCTGAATACGTAGCAAGCATCAAGGACGTGTTAAGTGTTCGCAGTACACCACGAACATCTGTCTACAATATTTCGTTTAACATTTCATTGGTACCACTCACAAAACATCATACATTACGTACCATCTACAATACCAAGTTAAAGATTATATTATTCTTGCGTCGTAAAATCTGTACTTTCTGTGAGAAGATAAATATCTTCTATTCTTACTGTACTTTAAGAGTCCTACACAGCAGGCGCTACATGCCATGTTTGAGGTATGGAAACAGGCAGGAGATAAGAGCTAGACTGGTTCCTGCTTCAACTATCGCATCGCCTTAATGTGCGGGGCGCGAAAACGGCGTGTAGTGTTTTGATCGTCCCATGGGACTTATAGCGGCGACCCTACTTTTTTTACTTACGGAAAGTGCGTACTATAGTCCAACACGTGCATTATTATTTTTGTTTTACGATTCTAGTTAGTATTTTTTACGTGGCAGCAGACTGATGTCCGTAGAAATTATGAAATCACGAAACTACGATTCTAAGCATGATATCTAGAAAACAAAAATATAGAAGCATGGTTTTATATGTGTTTTCTTTTCGTAGATAAAGGTATCGAATATACGTTTAGTAGTATTTCTTAACAAAATGTATTACTCCTAACACGCTGTAACAATATCGAGGCGCCAACTGTATAGAGGTCTTGAAGTCGCATACCAGTGACGTGCCTTAAAGGTGTTCACGTGGCAAAAATTCAAAATTCCATATTTGCTTGGCATCGTGTTAGTTTTACAGACGTTACTTGTGACTACATTTTTCACTTGTAGAAATTTTTTAGCTTACATAGTTTTCCCATAGCGGGATGTCAAAGTCAGTATTTGCTAATTACAGGAACATAGGTTTAACAAAAACCAAGTGACTTACTCGAATGATATAGTTTACACTGAAATTAGATATAATAGGCACTATGCTAAAAGATGTAAAACCACACAACCAAGTCACTTTGCTATAAATGAGGTAAATTTTCGTCATTTTCGGATTTTTTTAAAAAGTACAAAGAAATTCCATTCTGTGTTTTTAAATCTTTTAGCATATTGACCATTATATCTCATTTCAGTGTAAATTATTTCATTCGATAAGTCACTTGGTTTTTGTTAAACCTATGTTCCTGTAACTAGCAAATTCTGACTTTGACATGCCGCTATGGGATAACCATGAGAGCTAAATAATTTCTACAAGTGGAAAATGTTGCCACAGGTAACAACTATAAAACAACACTACGCCAAGCAAAAATGGAATTTTGAATTTTTGCCACGTGAACGTCCTTAAGTCACGCCCGCCAACTTAGCTGCAGCGCGGACAGCATATGTTAGGAATGAGAGAAGTAATGTACTGGAATACTCACGGCGTCCTCACAGAGCGTCGCGACTGCCCTCTGCGTGGCGTCGCCGCCGGCCAGGTAGTAGCAGCAGGCGGCTACAGCGGCAGCGACACACGCCGCCCATGCCAGCGCTGCTACCCGCTCAGACCCACGACGTCCCCGGCGCTCCAGCAGGCGTCTCGCACCTTCCAGCCGCGCCACGTCAGCCGCCTCGACAGTTGCCGCAGCACGCATGATGCGCTTGAGACGCCGCGACGCCTTATCGCGCTCCATGGCGCCGCACCGCACGCTACGGCGGCCGGGCGCGCACTGTGGCGCTGCCAGTCTCCCGCCCGCCCTCAAGTAGCCGCCGCGACGTGACGCCTAGCGGCCGGCGCTCGAAACTCCCTCCCGCCCCTTTCACGCACCCTCACACCCCCAACGCGTACAATACCGCAACTGCATGCACGCTGGTAGTTCCAGCTAAATAAAAATGTATATAATTTTCCGAGAACCAGGTCATCGCACCTCGAAGTACAGACTTTAAGACTGGGCGTCCGCAGGCGTCTGTTTGCTCTGGAGGGTGACATAAGACTCAGCACTACAATGAAGAGGCGTTGGAAGGACCAACTACATCAAATTGGAAAAACTCTGAGAAAGGTCTGCTGGGTATCCTTTCATAAAAAAAAAAAACTCAGCATTCAACAGTAACAATCTAACAAAGAAGATAAATAGAAGATGACCTAGGATTCTTGTAAAGACATGATCCAACGAACTGATAATATACTATGGTGGAACAGGGAATTGGGGAATTACCTGAAGAAGGTACAAAAACTCAGCAGGACTCTCCAGAAAGCAAGAGAAGAGGACGAGAACAATCCTCACTGTAGAATACAAGACTGTGAGGTAAATGTCCTTTAATTAAATGAATTACGAAAAGAAACAAGTCTGGGTATAATACGCGAGTGAGATGAAAATCTATGATTACTTTAGAATTACCTGTAAGAGTGCTTCGCGTAAAATGAAGAGGAACCAACGAATTCCTAGTTGGAGAGCACTCGGAGGACTGCCACTAAACCTCCGAAAGAGTGCACAGGATTTGCTTGACAGACTTCTCCCGGAAAACTCGGCAATGTAAGGGAACTCCGAACAAGAAAAAAGTCGAGAACCATGAAGGAGCTTCCCAATAAAACAGATCCACACATGTTCGTCATGAAGAAGCTTGCTCAGTTTAATGGAGATATTTCCATTTACAGATAACGCAGACAACTGCTAGGTCAGAATTTGAAATAAAAAATGGCCAAATTTTCTGAATAGGTTTTTATAAAAAAAATCAATGCTGTTTTTATATATACCTTGAAGTAGCTGCGACACTGTTTTTTTAGTGTGAATGTTTCATTTCGGTAAAGTTAGTTGGTTTTATTTCTATCTTAAAACTGTTTTATACAAATTTGGACGTTGACGTGCCATCCAACAAAAACTATGAAAGCTCAATATTAATATTACAGAAAATCATATTCACGATGTTATTTCTATAAAACAAACATAAGTCGTACAAAAATAACAAATATTAAAACAATTAACATTTTTGGTGACAATTAATTAGTTAAACGTGATTTCTATATTTAATCCATTTCGCACAAAACATTGTATAGTATTTTGAGCATGATTTTTCTATATAATTTTTCTCGTTGATTATTTACGGGAATCCAGGCGGTATTTCAGCACACAGCAAACCACAGTGTTTTTTATTTCAATTATAATAACTTAGTTACTCTCTAGGTATAAATAGTATCCTTACTAAATTGTAGTAATTGAATAAAAATTATTATGTTGGATTTCGAGATTTAGCCACGTCATAGTGGTATGGGATACCAACGTTCTGCCTCGCATTGCAGCAGGCCTTTTCAGGGATATCAGTTGTGAACTCAACTCATTAATATGAACAGCGGCCGAGAAAGCCTGCAAGCATCTTGACAAAAATTATTATGTTATCTGTGTTTGTTCTATGATTGCTTATCTTTGAATTTACCCTCTTATATCAAAGTGTATAACTGAAGGCGTAACATTTTAACATTAACAACTGCCAAATTTTTTAGGTTATGTTCCGCTCTCAAGCAACTTTTATCATCCCTACCACTATTAGTTTTACATTGAATACTTAAATTTGGTTGTTCATTAAGAACGTAACGTCAGAATTTTGCAAGTAAGCTTAGCACTTCACATAGTTTGTACAACGATATGATTAGTTTGTCAAGATTCTTAGGAATTCCGGTATAAAGTAAACGTAAATATAATCAATTTTTTAACAAGAATTTTTTTGCTATATTAATTTTACGAATATTAAAGGATTTATTTAACTGAATGATATTACGTTAATTTAGTTTTCTCCAGTTCGAAGTTAATAGTTATTTTAAGTGTATGTACGTATGGAAATAACGTGTCATTTAAAAACGACATTTTTCGTAGAGAAGGTGTTGCGAAGGTTTTATGAGAGCATTTCTTACAAGACAGTGGAGTAGTAAAATACGTTATAGTGATGAGGTAGAAGACTTGATGGCTCTCTCAACTTTGGGATGTAATAAGCCAGTGTTGGACGAAATAAGGACATGCTCTGGTATTTCGCCGTAAAGAAAACCATCAATGTAGCAAAAATTGTTAAAGCAGAATTTTAAACACAAGCTGCATTTTATTCGTTTGCGCCGAACAAGACTCGTTTTAGAGTTATCGTCTACTAACATTCGGGTCACTAAACATAATAAATACGATGTTCCTTTGTCCAAGAACTCACAAAGACATGGCCAATATAAAGTTCACAGGCACATCACAAACTCGTATAGACGAAACGGCTATTCTAAGAAAGCCGGCTTACGGTTGTGTGTAAACATACAACAATATCCATTAAGTAAGTTCCTAAATAAAAAAGATATTTTCTGAAAGATAATGTGTGGTTTTTTATGATTGGTGTAAAGCTAAGTGAACTAAGCGAGGATTTCTAGTTTCTTCAATTTAACTTTCAAAATGTTTGATCAATGTACTGGGTAATATAAGACTTTAAACAAATCTATTTCATCACTCGTGAACAAGATGCATTATTTTCCGATTCAACTCATAAAAAAACTTATTTTTTTACACACTAAAGAAAATTATATATATATATATATATATATATATATATATATATATATATATATATATATATATATATATATATATATATATATATATATATATAAACACACACACACATTGATGGCCCCGTTCAAAAAATAAATCAACTCAAAAAATTGCTTTTTTGTACTTGGCTCACCAACGCATAGACAGAAGTGCACTCTACTCAGTTGAAAATAAAAACAACGCGTAAATTCACTTGATTTAATAACATGGCACTTTATTCTGATTGTCAGTGAAGAGCTGGAAATTGTATTTATTATACTTTAAAGTGTGATAATTTCAGTAAAGGCAGACTATACACATTTTAAACACTTTAATAGTAGCCTTTGTACTTTTTCTTCAAATTAACACGAACTAAATATGTTAATTAACAGATTTTTCGGTGGAACGGAAATATTTCTAAATGTATTTTACTCAAAACTCGAAACTAGCATTTTGAATTGTTACCGTTTGAACTAAGCCATCGATATATATATATATACACACACGGGGGGCGTTCAAAAGTTCAGTGCCCAAAGTACTAAAGAAAATGGAGACAAATGCAAGTATATATCGTCAGATAACCATGTGTCGGAAACAAATGGCTTAGGAGTAATGAGTATTCAGGGTTATCGGGTGTGTTTGAGAAGACACCAATGGTAACAGTTTACAGTACTTTATTTTTTTAATGAATCTTACAATAAATGTTCAAAATGAGCAGCATTAACGTCAGCGCAGAGCCGGTATCGACGTAGCAAGGAGTCCCGTATTCGCTGGAAGATGCGTGGTGTGTGTTGAATGTATGTGGTCGCCGCAAGAACCAGCTCAACATATTCCTCCTCCGAGTTTACAGGGCTAGAATACGCTTCAGTTTTCATGAAACCCCAGAGAAAGAAGTGCAATGGGGTGAGGTTCGGTGATTGCGCGGGCCTGTGTATGGGTCCTCCGCGGCCGATCCACCGATTACCAAAGGTAATGGTAAGTACTGCTCGAACCGGTTCTGCAAAGTGCGCTGGGGCTCAATCATGCTGAAACGACATTCTTCCTCTGACATTGCTGAATAAATAAAGTACCGTAAACAATTACCGTCGTCGTCTTCTGAATCACACCCAATACCCCTGAATACCCATTACTCGTAAACTATTTGTTCACGACATATGGTTATCTGGCCAAATTTATTTGTATGTCTCTCCTTCAACTTCCTTATCAATTTGGGCATTTAATTTTTGAACATCCTGTTTGTTTGTATGTATGTATGCACGTATAGACACGCACATATACGCGGATAGAAACTTATTTGGATAACTTTTCACCAAATGGTTGGTTCAAATGGAATTGTTTTGTATAGTAAAATTTAAACTCAATGCTAACATATACCGCATTTTTTAAAAATACGATTTGACGCCACGCTAATTCAAGAACACACACATTTGCGGCACATAGTCTAGAAATTTTTGCCGAGTTCTGATTTCCATACATGCATCGCATCTGAATTCCACGCGTAATGGTGCGACAGAAGCGATGTGAAAGCCCGCGACGCGAATAACAAAAGATGTCAGCTAATCCGCGTGGAAACGGTCGTGCAGACGTCACAAAAACCTCGGTGATAGTTGGCTAACATCTTTTGTTAAACGCGTAGCGAGCGTTCGCGTCGCTTCTGTTGCGCTGTTGTTATTCCACCATAACTCGGTGTCGTATTTAAATGTCTGCTTAGGCACACCGTATAAATTAATACACTGAACACTCACTAAGCTGCTAGGAAGGTCGCAGTTACCTAATACTCGGAACTAGTTATCTTTGGTAATGTTCCGTTTGGTCTGAAGTTGCTCACGTCGTTAAATCCTAATTTATCTAACCTGTTTTTTTATAACTACCTCAGAAATAAATTTTCTATATGTCTTTCTGTGATTGGTTTATTAAGCATCGGCAAACAATTGCAAAAACAATGGATGACAGCACGGATTCGCGCAGTAGTCTCATGAAATCACTCTCTAAAACACTTTCTTTGTCACAATATACAAATTTCGTTTTGGTTTGGATCTGCGCCACATGCAAAGCAGTTCTGCTGCAAACTAAATTTTTCTTTAAAGTTATATTTACATAAAATTGGGTGTCCGGCAATAACTATGAAAGCATTGTTGAAATCAATAATTTTAACATAATCATGCATTTAAAGAATATTAAAAAAAAAAAAAAGCAATATAAGATCTGTTGTGACAGCTTTTGATGAAATGATACTCAAAAAGTGATCCGATCATTATAAAAAAATTTTATTTAAGTCTCCATTGTTAATCGTAAGAATTATTTTTGTTTAAGTACACACTAAATTAACTGATGCTGAACTCTGTGAGGTTTGGGCTGAATCAAAATATAAAAAAATCCAGCCATCATACATAGTTTTAAAATGTCACTCCCTAAATAGCGACTCACATTCTTCTAGTTCAAATTAAATTTGCAAGTCAACATGTCTCACTGCTCGTTTGATAACATTCTAAGGTTTTCGGTTAAACCAATACGGTTATTAAAATTATTGTCAATTATCAGTTCTAAATAAATAGGAGTAGAACCGCAAAAAATGCCTTACTTGATCTACATCACACAAAATATCAGGATAAATTGCACAACTATACACCCTTTCTTCTTGGAATCGTCTTGCGACATGAAACATGTTTGAAAGAGGAATAATCCAATGCTATTCATGTACGAAAGTAGAAACGTTCAGTTGAAAAAAAAAAAAAAACAGACAGTAGAGTTCGAAACAACATATGCCGATTGAAACTGGTTCAGTGATAAGTAAATGTACAAAATATTTGGTACAACATTTTTTTTTTCATGTAAAACCTATATATAACGTTTCGTTTCTCTGCTGTGAGTAGCGTACTCAAATTGCTGCAGATGAATGAAAGCTATTAAGGTTCCAAATAACGCGGTTTGTTTATTTTCATCGGGCGCCGTATTGGTATAAAATCTTTTCTAAATTTGGCTAAGACAAGAAATTAATTTCATTGTCTGTTTCTAAAATCCATCAGTTAACAGCGCCATGTGTATTGATTTCAATATCAATTACCGGAAATTTTTTTTAGAAAGACATAATCCTATTTGTTATCTCCCTTCACAATCTAGATGTGTAGAATCAGTTTCTTTATCCGGGAAGAAATTTGTATAATAAAGGGACAATCGTTATTTTCAATAATAGCATTTCTTTCAGTCGTTAATTGAGATTTCATCTCGGCTTTTTGGACCGATATCGTGCTCACAGTGCTATAACATGGAATACAATATAATCACGAACGGATTCCACAAAGCCGTGATGAAATTGAAAGATAAAGCAAGTAAGCCTATTAAGATATATATCTGCACACGCCAGTGCTTGCGGTAACATTTCAACACCACACATCCGCGATTTTCAATTAATCGATATACATCAAATCCCGCATCCGCGTTCTATACGTATTTCACATATCGATTACTTTAGCTTGCTAGATGTTGCTGTCCCTAACAACTTTCTCTCTCTCTCCCTGAGAGTTGGTATGCGTCCCTCAAATGCGAGAGTCAGTAAAAATACCGACACAAAATGTTGTATTCTAGCATTGTTGCTAAATAAACATTCTACTTTTGTATTCTACCATTCACTGTATACTACCGTTTCAACGCATGTATGTATGTGTGTGATATCTAGCTCCATTTATGTAATATTATAGCGAAACTGTTTTACAACTTTTCTTCCATTATTCAAATTTACTGTCACACCCTGGTCATAAAATATGAAACAACTATTTCCTCGTACCCCAATAATTAATAATCAAACATTGCTATCCTAATATTTAACAAAGAACAAACAATCAATTACCGAACACTGGTTAATGAATTTACATTTTTAATTTTTAATTACTCGTTGAAGACGGTGGAGAAAAAACAAAACAACTATATAACATGCTAGATATCCAGTGCATGGTAGCACGCAGGACGGAGGGCAAAAGGCCCGAATCTCCCCCTCCCCCCCGCAATGTTTAAACTTGCACTTAGACAGAACAGTGATATGTGGTCTTGACCTCGTTTACCTTATGGAAACTACGTAAATAGCAAATAATGATTTTGGGTATACTTGGCTCCACTTCGTGTTTGCGAAATAGTTCAATAAAATCGTTTTATATAAAAAATCGCAATTTAAACCATCTGTTTGGTTATTATCTTTAGGCATGAAGAATGCTTAAATAACACAATTTTGTGCCATAAAACCCGATTTTTTTTTTCAGTGGAGGACCCCTTGCTTTCTCCCCCCTCTCCCCTTTTTTTCCCGGCGCAACACCCCAAATTATGAGCTGACGACGCCCATGTACGTGTACTAGTTATTCATCTACGTAACCTGCGAGGAGCTGGTCCTTAAACATGTTTTATGAGACAAGCAAATTAATAAACACGCCAGCGTTAACATGACTGATCGTCAGTAGACATTCTTGAAATGTTCGATGTATATTTGCATTTGTTCTGTTAAGAGAGCAACTGTTTGTTAAGAATTGTATAAATGTGGTGTACATTATGTATTATATCTCCTGTTGCCCAACCTTTTTTAAATAACAACCTTCAGCTCTCAGATTTATACACACTGTAAAAAAAAAATTTGGTAAATTTACTCTACATGTAATGGAAGCAAATTACCTCTACAAGTGAGGGAAAATTACTCAACACGTGTCAAGGAAAGTTACTCAACTGGTAATGTAATTTTTCATTACGTATTTGCGCAAGCCCTCTAGGACAATTTGGCATAACGCGCGAGCGAAACTTCCGAGTGGTTTTTGTGGCGAATACACTACCTTGCGAAAATTTCCACACATGTTCGGAAATCAGACTTTGCTCTCAAGGTTGGGGAATATTACCATACATTTGATGAGTAATATTACTCACTTTTTTACAGTGCAGCACTGAAAAAATTCTCTCTTAAAAGTCTTAACACTTGCGAAAATTTGTCCAAGTAATTACACGTTTAATCTACACGCTACTCCATGTTCATCAGTCATTTATGCTACGGTAAACAATATATATATATATATATATATATATATATATATATATATATATATATAACGTTCATGCACAGACAATTAGAGCAAAAACCTTTCACTCCAGCTCTCGAAGTTAATCCTTTAAACGACGTGTATAGCGAACGTTTTCACTCAAATTTAATAAATTAAAATATTTTCACAAATTTCAGATAAATCAATTTGACATGTTTGACGATGTAAAGAACTTCGCATTATTGACTGTTCCAATTGAATAGTAAAGAAAGAACATCTTCAGTCTCAGATGTCAGCCATCCAAGTGGAGCGATCTAAATACAATTCAAAATAGTGACCATAATGTTATAAGGAATCACGAACAGTTTATATTCAGAGAGGTGGTAGTCAGCATTGACTAAGGAGCGCGAACTTTGGGGAAGTCAATGAGACGGTACAATAAGTGTTCAATTTAAGCATCTTGCCTTGCTTCAGTTGTTACATACTGGGTCCTGCTACCGAAAATTCGATTGCCATATTTCGAAAATGAGGTTTCTCATGAAAAAAATCCCGTCTCATCAAATAAAATACAACTAAGATACTACAGAAGATTCTTTACGTTAATATTTATCTAGTTGGTAATTTATCGTACCATGTAGTATCACAGGACAGTGTTAGTGGTACACAGGGAGAAGGGAGAAGTCAGCCAGGGTCTATATATGGAAACATCCAAGCATTTACCTGGAGTGAGTCCAGGAAACTCTGGAAGATCGAAATCAGGATGACAGGAGCCGAGAATAGAACCCGAGTACTCTCGAATGAGAGGTATTTTACAACTGCTACACCTCGTTCGGTCAAACTGTTCCATTTGTCATCAATCATAATTAATCAAGGAAAACTAATATTTTTCACTTGTTTCCCACATATAATGAGATAGTTACTGGTCATGCCTTTATATTTTTTACTCGTTCTCAGTAGACACTGCAGTTTTAACGCATGAGTGATATCTGTGTGTATCACACGTTACTGCCTGTGATAGTTGTAAGTGGCATATAGTTTCCCCAACAAACCGCTTACACAACGTCGCAATATAGTCTAATTTGTTTTAAAGTAACTTGTAATGGGAGCGAATGTTTTGACTGCAGCTAATCTTGGCTTGTTTTCCTTGTTCTATTTTTTAATTCAATTCGTGTTGTGAGGCGACGTAGTGCTACAGTGGCATAAGTCCGTGATGTTACCCCAAATCGGGCTATTTAAACAGTTATCTCGGTCTCTTACGTATAGAGCTGATACTCGTCGTGGTCTGGCCTGGAAGGCCGCAAAACTGTCCCTTGTGGTTCGAGAGCTAATCGTGAAACCTTACGTCGAGGAAGGGAGCTCGGGCGATTGTACTACAGTTACAGAACGGCAGGCATAACTTTTCGCAAAAGTGTTTCTTTGAACGAGATGAAAAATTAATATTTATTTTCAAACTATGTATAAAACCATCTGAGATTTGGGTGAAAAAATATCGTCGTTGAATTATATCGAATCAGTTCGGGCTTTGTAGAGAGCTTATTTGCAAACAAACTCATTAAACCGAATGAATTAATCAAAAACATTCTTATATGATTTCTTTCGTAGTACCGGTATATCACGTTTTAGATAAGAAATTATCGAAGGCAACCTTGGTTTTGGTTTGTTAAAGCGTAATGATTAAATACATAGTTCCTGGAATAATTCTACATAACCCCCTATATGGCAGTGTTGGTTCGACACCCAGTGAAGTCACTGTATATTTTTGCATAGAATAAAACCTTTCTGATGTTGCTATTGCCCGGTGGGTTTTCTCATGGTACTCCTGTGTCTAACGTCTAAGCATTCCACCACTCGTATACGCTCACCTAATATTATATTCATCAGCGCTCGAAACGTCTCTCCACTATCCAACAGCAGAACCACTCTCCAGTGTATGTATAGTCTATACCAATTACGAATGCACTTCTCTGACGATTATAATGGAATAATCCTGCGTTTTCTGTTGCGCGTCACAATTTGTTTTCCTGATTTTTCTTTGGTGCCGAAATCTTTATCACCTCCATTCGCTCTTTCACAAGACTGATACTTTGTTTCACAAAAATTATATATTGGATTTAGTTTCTGGAAAGGTATTTACCATCCCAGCTGTCAAAAAGTGCACTAGTTTTTTTTTATGCAGAGCGAGGTGACGCAATGGTAACACGTTGGACTTGCATTCGGCAGAACTCGGATTCAATCCCCGGCTCCGGCCATCCTGATTTCGGTTTTCTAGTCTTTCCCGAAATCTCTCCAAGCGAATGCTGGGATGGTTCCTTAACACAGTCCATGGCCGACTCCTCTCCCAGCTCGTGTCATTGCGCCAAGTTGTGTGTCGCCGTCTCTAATTCCTTCACAGTCGACGAGACGTAAAGACCACTTACCTACCTACCTTTATTAACAGCGAAACAGCATAGTACGCTGTGTCAAGATATGACTAGCCCCTGCTGTGAGATGAAACGCAACAATTCTCATCAGTATGACGGAGAAAATTTCAGAAGTATACAAATTTGTACAAGTGATAATTGATGTTAAGTGGTACATTATGAGTACTACCCAGGGTATTTTATTTCATCGTCAGATAATGTTAAATAAATTATATTACGTTTTAAGGCTACTCATTCTTTATTTGTAATATTTGGCTATTACAGAATATCACACTAGGATTCGAGAGGTGGTGAGTCCTATTCCAGTGGAAGGATTCAACCTAAGAGGTCCTCTGCCCCATTCTAACCATTAATATTAGTGCATTATCCATTATAATCTTTTAGTCATTAGACTGCCATCATGATAAGCCTCGATGCAGAAAAGCAAATTAAATATTTATTACACAAGCAGTAGCTTTTAGACCGACCACCAAAACAACAAGCAAGTCCATTATTGTTTATTAGCCAAGCAGTAAACCACCCCTGGACTATTTGGCTACATGAAAACAGCCTCAAACCATTAGGCTTAACTAGGGACGCGAACGCAGGCCACCCACAACACAGAGCAACGTGCGGGCGTTGAGGTTCCGAGGACAGCTTCATCATCCGTTTGACGGGATAACCAGAGGGAAAATCGGATATCGGTCGTGCGGTTTACAGATAAATGAATGCACCAGTGTGTATAAAGCGTTCTCTTGTGGCTGCGTCGTCGTTTCAAACGCTAGACACACTTTAGGCGTCGTTCGAGTTTTATTCTCCACCACTGCATTCATAACCTCCTCAAAAATCAATTGTAACCTCTAGTTTGCTTTCGACAAACTCTTTCTGTAGTTTCTATTTTATACCTGACTTAATGTTTCGCAAGTGACTTTTGTACACTATAAGCAAAAGTGGATTCTAAGAAAAAGTGTTGTCTTAAGAAAATGAATAAAATGTTGTGTAAAATTAGATTTTCATTGTTAAGTTGCAAGTTTTGCTGTAATAATAATGTTTGGCTACTGCATTTCAAACTAATAAGAGTAATATAATTTTTAAAAATATATATTTTTCACCAGGTGAATTTTGAACAATCTGCCTTGAAATCAGCAGGCCAAAACTTTGACATCGAACTACCACATACGTATATCTAACCTCAGTGGGTACAAATACTATTATTAGGTTTTCTCTTACTTATATATATATATATATATATATATATATATATATATATATATATATATATATAGTTATTATTTCCAGCAATAATTCTCAATTTTGGAAATCACTAAACGGTTTATTTAACTATTAACTGCATGTTACAATACACTTAATACTAACCAAGAGTTGTTTGCTAAATATGAAAATTTAATCTCCGTCTACAATCCTAATTAAATTAACAAAGATGAGCTAAAAAACGTGTTATAATTTTAAAACAATCATTATTTCTTTTCAACAAGTATACAGGGAACATCTTTAATTTTAACGTCCGACACTTTTATTACAAGAAGACAAACTTGAAGCTGCTTTGTTCTGATTGGTCACAGCCTATTGAGTTTTCCTTAAAATATACAAATTATATAACGATTTCTTTGAAAGATTACATAAATTTCTACTCTGCTTACGACCTGCTAAGTTACTGGAAAGCCCACTTCATTACACACTTTCAGTTCTTATGTAAATTCTTAAATAAATGTAATAATGCTTAAAGTTTCCTACTGCAAACTCAGCTTTAGTCGCGTAACACTCTTGCAACACTTTTTCCTCATAATTTATATTTTCTCTTGATCCGTATTGGTGTTAGATTGATACAGTAATGTTCTTGAATATACTTTCTAATTGGAAGAAAGAGCACGATGGCGCGTCGATAAAACGTTTGATTCGCATTCGGGGTACCCGGGTTCGATCCCCGGCTCAAACCATTCTGATACAGGTTTTCCATGTTTCCCAGAAATAGTTACAGGCGAATGTTGGAATGCTTCCTTAACAAAGGTCATTAAAATGGTTTCTCTAGTTCCCGGCCTTGTGATAGGTTGAGTCACCGTTTCTAATGACGTCGTTGTCGACAAGACATGAAACCCAATAAAAAAATTAATAAATTTGATAGTATTCCTATAAGGAGCTTGAACCCACAGTTACACCTCCCCTAATATTATCTATATAAGTAGGCCCCTGAAAGTTAGTTCTAGTACTAGGGGTCTATAACGTACTTTGACCGATAGATGATCACTAAGAAACTGCTAATCGTAAGTGATGTATGATCATGAATAAATAGCATTAAAAGAACACTGCATTTCAGATCCTCCCAAAGTGTTAAAAGCGTATTTTCATGTGGCTGAAAGTATCGAAATAAAATTTTTGGCACATAATCATTAAAATACATAGGCATGTACAATGCATCTTTATCTTCAACAACTACGTCATAAAAAGATAGGCTCATCACTGACTGTCTCATACAGTCGATATATCGGCGATAAGGGAGTGTATCTTACAACATTGAGTATTGGCTATCTGAAAATATAATTTTTAACGACCCGTTTTTTTTCTTACGGATCGCAATCTTCAACGGAAATTAAATTTAAAGAACAGTTCAGGAAAATGTTTTGTGAAATGTGTGTATGTTTTGTAGTGTTTTCTAAGAAATTAATGTTTCTTTTTTCGGAAACAATAACGCCTGTGTAATTTAACTGTTAGCTCTAGATTTCTGGGAATAATTCGATTTTTTATATAATCCATAAGTGTATTCGCAATATACATACACAGAAAAATTTTAAGCTAGTTTTAAAAGGCATTATTACACGCAATTTTCTTCAAAAGTACATAAACTCCTCATGGTGCTTCAAAAATAAACTATGTCTCATTTCAGGAGAACTTGCCATTTAAAATGCTAAACAATCAAGACACATTGCACTGAGCAACGATAGCATGCCGGACTCACATTCGCGAGCATCGGGGTTTGAGTCCCGGCTCCGATCACCCTGATTGCCTTTATTTTTTTTTTGTCTGACGGGCCCCCATATCCCGCCACGTCAGCATGTACCCCAGCTCAGTCTAATGGGTACTCCGACATGCATTAGTCGCTAAAACGAAGGAAGGGATGGGGAGTGCATGTGTCTCAAGGCAAAGCCTCATACACCTGAGTTGCGGTTTCTCTAAGGAAAAGGTGGCGTGCATCGCGGCGTAGCAGGGTTGGAAATGGAGGCCACGGCCGCAATTGGGGCCATGACCTCCCCCCGAAGAGAGCAAGAGTCAGAATAAGGGCACAGACAAACCAGCACAAATAGGGTAGGGTGCTGGGAAAAGCTGTGCGACAGGCGCGGCAGGGATAAAAATATCCGCATAATTAAGTGATAGGCAGTGATAAAGATAGGTATGGCTCGACGTCCTGTTGCCAGGACACTAGGAAAGATGAGGTGGTTGGTGAAGTGAGATGGGATTGGCCGGCGTCTCCGGCCAATCAGAATGGCGGCTCAGCGAGCCTGTTTTCGCCAGTTGGGCCTGAGCGCCCCTGGCGGCGACAAGTCGAACAAAGCCAGTTTGTCCGATTGCCGAGCTGTTAAGGATATTCCCGCGTCAGGCAAGCCTGGCACAACAATGTCCAGAACAGCAATGTAGGCCAAGCCTACTTCTCGGCGACAGCAGCAGAAAACTGTACAGCTCAGCCTGTACACAAGCTCCATCTTCTCTCTTCTCGCAGGCAGCAATAAACCTTTCATTGCCAGGGTGGAGAGGGGGCGTTACCCCCGGGAGCCACCCCCACCCTCCTCTCCAAAATAATCCGTCGGTCTTGAAAGAGTGGCTAGGCAGGTGAGACATCCAGGATCTACCATGTGGCGGGCTATGTCCACCGGCCCCGACGTCGAAGTTCCCCGTTGACGTTGGTCCAAGTTCCGATGCATTCCATTTCTCGCTCCCCACACGCCCCGCAGTCCACAGCTCGCAGGATCCAGCAGTTAGATTCGCTACACTTCGCATGTTTCAGCACCTCGAGATCCCTCCCGCCGCCTTGACCATTGGACTGCTTCCCACAGA
>PNEQ01041495.1:42635-64228 GCA_003012365.1 Medauroidea extradentata
GACAACTCCTCGGCGAGGAGCCCTGTATTCGCCACCAACAGGACGCGCTCGATTGCAGATGGTCGCTGCCGCATGGCTGCCGCGATCGCACCGCCCCCTACAGGCCACGGCACCTTCGTTGCGATGAAAATGGCGGCACCTCCCGGCGCGCAGCTCCGCAGGAGCACGATGTTCACGCCGCGACAGCCACGACACGAGTGATTGCCCTTATTCCATAGTTTCGCAATAAATACGCAAGGCGAATAATGGGATGAATACTTAACTAAACGCCATGGCTGATTCCTCTCCACGATCCTGTCTTTGTGTCAAGTTTTGTGTCGCCGTCACTAATGACCTCGCTTTCAAAGAAAGGTAAGATACACTTACTTTAGCAGATATACTGCAGTAGTTAAAAAGTAATTCTAACGCAACTGCGCGAACGAAAATGTAGTAAATATTTTGAGGAAGGTTTCGCATTAAGGCCATGATCTCTCGTTTCTACTATTTTTGGATTATTATTATTATTATAGATTGAACGAGAGCTTATATAAAAAAAATGTTTCGCAGTTTTGTTTAAAATTATTTTTGCCGTTATAGATATTTATTTTAATAAACCAGAAATTATACGGTTTCGACTAAACAGTCAGCTAACCAGAATGTCGTTAGTTACATAATTAACTGAATCCATAGTATTTACCGCTTTGAAATAATCAGTAAACATGGAGAAGACAATTTAAAACAAAATTGCAAAACCGATATTTGATATGTGTTCTCGTTTAGGCATTAAAAAATTAATATCGCTAAGAATGTATAAACAAGAGACCATGGCCTTAATTTCGTAAACGTTTAAGTAGATTATATGAAAATCACCATTTTAAAGAAGAAAATCAACATTGAACTACGTGGCTTGTCGTAAGCTGGACGAAGCTTCAACCCAAACAACTTCCCTGAGTAACGTACAGTCGAGTAAAATGTTGTTAAATCTAATTAACTATGCGCTCGCAGTATAGATGTCTTCGAAAATCTTGCGGGAATATTCATTAAGCTCGAAAGAAATGAATATCCTATTCAAATGTATAAGGAAATGCTTACGTCACTTTCTTTCGCTCGGCTGCGTGATTCTGAGCAGCTTCCAACGATCTTCGAACTGCAAGCGGAATCTATAGTTCACGAAGCTGTATGTAGGTACCGCTCCGAGAGCTCATTAGCTAGCATTTTGCGTGTAAGTCGTCTGTTGAAGCCAGCTGAACGGTATTCTTCCGTTTACGAAAACTGTAGTTGTTCCCGACGTAGGGCGGAGAAAAATTATTAGTTAAGTGAGAAATTGTACCATTCATACGGTATACTGACAAATCATATTTCAAGTGACAATTTTTTTTTTCGGAAACCAGTCAGGCGAGTTAACAAACTTGATATTACAATGACACTTATTTCAAGCTGTATTTATTTAAATAGTAACACAATAAATGTTATTGATTGTGCCCTACAAGAATGAGTGAGAGATTTCGGTCAGCGTTCACAGCGCGTGTGAGGGGTGACATGAGGTGAGTATGGAGCAGCACCAGAATGAAGGGACGTGGAAACGGTAGATCTCCGAAATAAAAACCCGCCGAACAACGTTATCGTCCTGCACGATATCCACATGCGAAAATCCGGGGACCGACCCGCCGGGAATTAAACCCGGATCGTCTCTGTGGGAGGCGAATGGTCTGACCATTCGGCCACCGTGGTCCCTACGCCCTAAAAAAATAAAATTGTAGCGTATCCCCCAAAATCAAGTGTACATATTTAGGAACAGCTTTTGTCGGAGTTAGTAAGTGTATATAAAATTGTCAAATGTTTGATAAATGAAAGGGAGTAGGTTATGGAAGAGAAGACAAAAACAATCAGAAGAAAGTTTTCACTCTTAACATCTCTCGTATACGTTGAAAGTCAGGACGAAGTGCGTAAGTTTTACGTGGTGATTGCGTATCAAAAATTCAAAAATGTCTTTTTAATCTGTCTGTCAAGAGTACAGATTGGGAGAAACGCTACCCTGGAAATCGACTTTGACATAACATTTACTTTGTAGGTTTTAATTAAATAAATGTAACGTGAGGGTCAATTTTTAAGCTGGCGTTATTCTTATCTTGTTTGCATGAAATTTAAAATATATTAGAAATAAATCCACATAAAAGTACAAGGAAATATATGAATATTATAGAATTAGAATTTTTGTTATAAGTGCATTGTTTAGTTATACGTCACACATAACCGATGTGAAAACATGTTCTACGTCGTCAGCCTGTACGTAGTCTTAATACTTGAGCGAAAACCGGCACAGCGTGTCGTTGGTGCATATATTAAAACAAGGTTGAACTACCATAAATGTCAACACAACAACAAGGCACAAGAGAAAATATTCTCAATAGGTAACGGCTGTTTACATCGTTATGGCCTGCTCCTCGATTTTTTCACGGCTTGCAAAATAAACTTGAAACTTTCTTACATTGTTTTTAAGCTTCTACGTGTACTGAATAACCTGCACTACGTTTTATGTGACTTCAATTCGAACAATGTTCGTTACTACTTTCCTATTATTAGTATGTAATGTAATGTAATAAATAGAATCTCGCTAAGCTGTGAGAAAAATTTGCTGTACTCACGGGATAAATAAGACTGACGCTTATTTTTAAAATTATATAGTAATTTGTTTATACATTTTCCAACTTCTATATAGGTTTTAATGGTATTTGGGTGCTGCAGCTCAGTGCTTTCGGAGCAACTCTCGCCAAATGTTTTGTTAAGTATCTTGTGTATTGTACAAAAAACGTATACTGAAAATGGACACAGGACACGACATTTAAGTAATTTAATTACTAATTATTGTTCACTTTAAAATGTTATTTTGCGGCAAACATTTATGTGTCTCACAAACATTAATAACTCGGTGTACTAATCTAAACCATTTCGTTGTTGCAAGATCTCAGACTGCTAACGTGGTGTGCGAGTAAAATACACATATGCCGTACACATTGGCCCAAAACCCCATTTAAATAAATTAGCCATATGTCCCTCCAAAAATATTGCTTCAGACCCTCCAAGTCCGGCTGGTGTACCGGCTGACAACGTCACAGTGGTAGCCATGCTGTGACGAACTGTTTTCGCGGGCGTTTCAAATGTAAGATTTTCTAATGGCTCTTACTGCCTCAAATCACCGCCAAATTTTAAAATTTCACTTCTCATAGGCTAGTTTTTCAATGCATTTTACGCATACGTTCTCAGTAAAATTTGTGAGAAAGGTCCATTACTTTGCGGACAAATTGAAAATTTATTTCGATAAGCTATCACAGCTGAAAAGTATCACACTCCGACATGGATCACTCTGTATAACGTCCTGGTTTTCACTACCAATCATATCACAACCTATAGTGAATTATGATATTTCAATATTATGTCAATTTTCAAGCATTTAATAATACGAAGCATGTTGAAAATCATTTTCACAAGTCTTTTCAAATCAACATGTCTTACGATTCTACGAATTAAATTCCAGTTGAATGTCTAGAACTCTTGTAAAGAAAATATATGGAAGGTCTGTAAATATTCTTACCCAGAGAGCGCATTCTTGGATGTTCTAGCCACTGCAATTTGTCAGTTTCCTTTGTTATTCACCACTCGGGCAGCGGTTGCGTGTGTCGCTATCTTTTGCGAGTACGCAAAAACCTTGCGACAACGCACTTTCGGCGACGGCAGTTGGCGATGCTTCTCTGGAAAAATTTCACTCATTAAAAAAATTCCAAAATTTCGGTTTACAGCGGAAAATTTTTCTCATACCGAAGTTAATTATCATTCTCAACAGTAGTTGAACCTATCCTAATAGTTAGATAACCGTTTATATATGGCCCGCTTAATGTCGGTAAGAGATCTACCACAAAATTGTGTTAATATGTACCTGTGCGGTACACAAAGGGAGTAGCGCCATCGAAGTCATTTTTTAAAATGCTACATATTAAAACTTATTTAAATTCTGGAAGTTACATAAATCAATTACGTTGTGTATTTCCTCCAATGTACTGTTGGCCTTTGCGAGTACGTTTAAACGAATGTATGTAAAAAACTAAATAAATACAAATAATCGATTGCAACAATTGAAAATGTAGGCATCCATAAATAATGCGTAAATATAGGCATTTTATATATTTAGAGTTAATATCCTAGAGTGCGTGGTTCTTCTGTAGCCCTATTTACACTGGTTGCATTTATGGCAGGAGTTATGAGACAACGTCATTATTAACTACGTTTTGAAAGACTCGTTTCTTGCTCAAAGTTAGTAAATGTTATTTTGAAAAATATATGTCAACGTAATGTATGAATATTACAGAAATATTCTTCATATTAATAATACTTATTTTATCTGTAAACTGTACCGTAATTTAATCGTGGCAGTAAGAACATCTGCACGGGCGTATTTTACTCTACAAGTTTTAAGCATAAAAGTAAAGCTGGAATGACATATAGTTGTAACTTACTGAATTTACAGATAGAGAAAATTAATTTAAAAAATAAAATAAAAAATAAAATCTGCTGGTGTTGGTATCACGCATATCTTCGAACATTTTTGAAGGAAAAAAAAAGCAACGACGTTAACCAACACTCCAACTTGCCGCTTCTTCTTACGTCTCTGTAAAATGGTACTCCTGCAATACTTTTGTGCTCTTAATACTTACGATGTCATAAACGTTTTATTGGCAGTTTTCTGGTTCCTAATTTTTAAAAATGTAAATTGTGAAGCAAATCAGTTAACTCGAATTAAAATTCAATTACAAAACCACGTTTCTTTTGCAGAAGTCGAGTACTTTCTGAAATAATCTGTCGTTTGTATCTGTAAAACAAATTTGTGAAACGTAAATATTGACGTATATCGGGCTGTTTTATACGTCAATTAATTAAATTACAGTTGTTTGTATAAAGTTGTGGCAACGCACCGAATATATCCGCCATTTTTTCTTAAAATATCCCTTTGCGAGTCGTAGCGCTCCCCCAAGACGGCGTGCTAGTTTGCGACAGACTTTGCGATGTGTACGCGCCACGTGGACCATTCACAGTCGCAAAGAGAGGGAGTTGTAGTCGCTTTCATCGCTAAGTCTTGTTCTGCGAGTATAACGATCGCAAAACTGCTTTGCGTCGTTATCATAATAGACCTGCTGGCTTAATTCCCGGCGGGGTCGGACCTCGTTTATTGAATGTGGGAAATGTGGGGAACGTTACTGTTGGGCAAAAAGTTTTCTCGGGGCATTCCCTTTTCCCTCGCAATTCGCATTCTGTTGCTTCTCCATTGTAGGGCATCATTTAGTGTCATCTTTCAGGGTTTGTCAGAAGCCTACGGGTGTCTATTCAGCAGTTTACCCTCGAGTATACCTCCCCAAATCTGCGACTTTCAAATATAAATTATTAGTAGATCAAATTATAATATATAAAATAAAGTATGTCTTATATTCGAGTATATTGCTAATCAAGAAGCGTCTACGTCAGAAAATGTGTTATGCTGTGGTCAATACGTACACTCTGTACACTCTAAATTATACTCTGTATAATTACCACATATTCAACAAGCTGAAAATATTTTGTCAACGTTAACGGACAAAAAACTAGGAAAACAACAGACTGGAGTAAGAGATTGATTAAGTAGTACAGCTCATTAGTTTATGAGTACAGATTCTTCTGTTTAATCTTTAATTTGAAAACTACAGTTTATTTCAGTAACTAAAATGTTGTGACAACAATGTCACACGACCTTATTCAACACGTGATTTATAGGTAGGTCGAAAGTAGGGGGGTATTCTTTAGAAAAATAACTACATTTAATGCACATCCACGCAATTTTTCTATACATGTTGGTAAAAATACGTCAATTATTCAATTAATTAAAATCTCTCACCCCATCAGTGAGTTGACAGTAGTTTATTTTTATAATGTAAGCTGCAGTTTTCGACCGTTATTCCGATGGAGCACGTTCAACGCATTGAATCAGTGTAAAATTAATGGAGAACTATAATAGTTACTGTTTCGAGTTTAGAATGTCTCGAGAACTTCGATGGTTAGCTCTGTGCTCAATTTCCAGTAGTGTTACATTAGTCTTCTGTTGCATCAGTGCGAACAAAGCTGCCTTCACATGCCTCTTCCCTCTTAGGAGTGTCTCGCTAACTTTCAGGCGTGAAGCACAACTCCTAGTTGTTGACTGCTGCTTCTGCCTCCATATGCGGTGGTCCTCGAGGCAGCTAGAGAACACTTAAAAGTTTCAGACAAAGCCACACTCGTGACCTTGCTGTCTCTATAGAGTACGTGTCCTGGAACGATATAAACTTCTGAAAATGCTCCAATTGTGCTTCTATTTCCGTTCAACAGTCCAACATTTTTGTGTGTGTAGTATAGAAGTATGAAAATATTAAGTGATTTTAGAAGAACTCGAACTTAGGAATTTTACATTCATTTCTTCTACTCTAAAATTTTGGTTGAATATGGTGCACAAATTAGTAATACCGAATTACATTACGATACGCCTTCTACAAATAGCATATGCATGTGTAAGCACGTGCTTGTGTCATACGTGTTTTATTTTTTGGAAAATAACTACTATTCACAGCCATAATTCGAGTAACCACACTTCCTACGGCTAGCTTCAGACTTTCTTGAAAGAAACTTCGTAAATTGCAATGCGAATTATGCACTTGATAGCAACAACATTTCTCAGTCTCTTGTTGTCGACACTGTTGTTTTCTAGCCACTGAAGGAGAAAATCTGGAGTTACGAACACTGACTGACAACATATAAATCCAGTACATGTTTCATTTGTAGCATTACTTTGTGTGGAAACATATCTCGAATCCCAGCAATGGTCTGTCTTGCAGAATTACAAGTTATTGCATGCTGTTGTAACAATATATCTCTGGGTTTGCTGTCCAGCAGTATTTCATAATCATTTCAAACATACGGTCATAAAAATTGGTTTAGACTTTCGTGGTTGGGATCACATTGATTATCTTAGCTTTGAAGGTTATTTATCGACCATTCGCTATGCATTACAGCAGAAATATTCTGGTTTGAAATTCAACTGGAAGCTATCAAACAAGACCGAAAAAGTACTTCCTTTTTAAGAGGCGTTTCATGTGCTCTAGTAGGATTTATTAATTATATAAATAAAGCAAATTTATCATTAACAACCAATCTCAACTAAACGCATGCCTAACAGTCATCTTAT
Source organism: Medauroidea extradentata (assembly GCA_003012365.1). NCBI lineage: Eukaryota > Metazoa > Arthropoda > Insecta > Phasmatodea > Phasmatidae > Medauroidea > Medauroidea extradentata. The sequence continues at coordinate 49,855 of PNEQ01041495.1, forward strand.
GTAGTATGTGAAAGTGATGCTTTATTCTCCGCACAAGGAACACATTTGCAGACTGAAGTATTTTGTGCGGGGTAGATAGTCAAAATGTTTTGAAAATGTTTATTTACTTGCATGCGTATGTGCGTGTGTCAGATTAATATATATAGCGCAAAAAGATTTTGGGAGTTCCAAACTCTTAAGAGCGTCATCTCGACAGTATCTATTACTTAGAATTTGAAAGTCCAAACTAGGTACCGCGTATTAATATTTACACACACATAGCACGCTATATTCCCTTGCGAGTGTGTACGCGTAGTAAAATAATAGGTATTGCAGTCGTGCATAAAGTTCAGGTGAACTGCATTTGAGGTAATTATTAATGAGTCCTGGTGAAGCTGATTCCATTGTCTTTCATACCGAATGTACACGTAACATGAAGTCATATTTAATTGTGTCCCTTATCAAAATTAACGAGTTACGATGCCTGGGACTTAGACATAACTTGGGAAAGAAAATATGCAAAATGAAGCGTTGTTTGCCACCCTGGAATTAAATACGCACTGCTCATGGATAAAGTTAAACCTGTTAATAGGAGAGCAGTAACTTGGAAATATGTGATTAAATTAAGTTTACACTAATTCCATAAAAGTATACACATGCTAGGGTGCCGCGGTGGCCGAATAGTCAGACCATTCGCCTCCCACCAAGGCGATCCGGGGTCGGTCCCCGGATTTTCGCGTGTGGTAATAGTGTGCCAGACGATGCCGTTGGTCAGAGCAGGTTTTCTCGGAGATTTCCCGCTGACCAAAATCTCTCACTCATTATAAAAAAAACTAGTTTTGGGACTTGCAGGTTTCAAAAGTATTCGTTCTTTTATTTTATTTTATTTGTCTAGCGGGCCCCCATATCCCGCCACATCAGTGTGTACGCCGTCTCAATCAAATGGGTACTCCAACATGTATTATACGCTGATACGAAGGAATGGATGGGGATTGAGGGTGTCTTAAGGCAGAGTCTAAATGGCGGCTTTTCTAAGGAACAGGTGGCGTGCATCGCGGTATAGCAGAGTTTAGTAGAAGCCATGGCACGAGTCAGAATAAGGAACCAGAAAAACCAGCACAAAAAGGGTGCTGAAAAAGCTGTACGACAGGCGCCGCAAGGTAAAAATACCCGCATTATTAAATGAGAGTATTGGAATAGTAAGGTTGACTCGGCGTTCTGTTGCCAGAACACCAGGAGAGACGAATGGTGGGTGAAATGTAATGCCATTGGCCGGCGGCCCCGACCAATGCGGTTGAGTTCCCAGGTACCTGAGCACACTTGGTGGCTGCGATGCAAACGTAGCAAGCATGTTTAATCTCTGATGTTGCTGTGAATATTCTTCTTGCCTAATACCGAAACCTCGGCTCAAACAATATAACCAGCGACGGAAGGAAATGGCAGGCAAGCCTGAATTTGGGGTTAAGCATCCCAACGCCCCTCATTCGCTGCCAGCAGAAGGTAGCCCTAGCTACTGTGACCTTGCCCGAGGACAAGACAAGAGGCGTACTCAGCGAACCAGCAGTTCCCACTCTCAGTCTTCATTCTCAGCACTGGCGGGGCCGCGGTGGCCGAATGGTCCGACAATTCGCCTCCCACCGAGGCATTCCGAGTTCGATTCCCGGCAGGGTTGGTCCCCGGATTTTCGCATGTGGGAATCGTGCTGGACGATTCCGTTGATTGGCGGGTTTTCTCGGGGATCTCCCATTTCACCGGCCATTTCATTCCGGCGCTGCTACATACTCACCTCATGTCACCCCTCACCAGCGCTAAAGACCTCGATGTTAAGCGCAGACCAAAATCTCTCACTCACTCAGTTCTGGCATATACTCCCGTCACAGTTCATGATGGAAAGAGGGACCCTCACTACCCTCCTCCAAACTCCCAGGAAACGGTTTAAGGGTCGCCTTCGCGAGGCTACTTCAGGTCCCAAATGAAGCTCTGGCTTTGAGCGTTTTCTGCTACCGCTGTCTTGAAATCCGACGCATTTTAATCCGTTTACTCAAGACACCTGTGGAAGTACGCAGCCGCCAGTGGGTACTGGAGCCACTTTTTCCTCTAAAATGTTTCCAGATGTGGAGAATTCCTAAGGTCACTAAGCACTCAGCAGCTGGCAACGACAGCGCAAGCGCTAACCAGTTGGTACGAGTCGGTATTTGAATATTCCCGACAACTCCTCAGCGAGGAGCCCCACATCCGCTACCCGTGGGACGCGCTCAATAGCCCGAGAATAAACACAGTCCACCAGCACACCATGCAACACCACTGCTTCAAGAGGCGGCAGCAACGCCATGCCTATCCCACGGGACAAAGCCTGAGAGTGTTCTTCGTGAATCGTCTTTAATTATTGGTAACAACTGTACGAACTGTCGAGAAAACAAAATTTCATCTTCCTTAGATTCCGCTCACTTTTCGTCTCTGAAGTGAAAATACATCACACTTCACTTGGAGAGACCTTAGACTTTATTCAATGTGACTGTGCAATCGACCCTTAGTTGCGAGTCGCGTCCCTCGTTAATTTTCTCCATTCGCATGGAACACGCTACCTTCATAGTCTCGGATCTCTGCTCCGCCTCTGTCTTGCTTCTCCGCACATGCGCCCGAGCTACGTCGAAGCAAGATGTGTCATACCGCCAGTAAAAACTTCTGAGATTAATTAATATTATAAACTAGGAATTTTTTAGTCGAAATAGCACATCACACATGAAAAAATATCTGTTTATTTATAAGAAATAATTATTTTTTCACTGCTACACACGCTTCCTCATTGAGGAAAAAAGCTGTGAGTTCGCCAGCTAGAGGTTGTCGTCCGTTCTCCTGTGACTAATTTTATCTGAAGACTGATGTTCTTGGAGTACTTGGGACGTGGGGGCGAGTATTGGGTAGGCCTCGCTGCAGTGCTGCGTTATTTATAAAGACAATCTCAAGTAATTTCTTAATATTTTCCCTAGAAAATGTTTGGTAACATTCATAAAATCAAGTTGCATATTTTTGGAAAACAGAGTTTATTTTCACATCTTCAGTAGGACTACGGCAGCATATGATTCTACTAAACTACACTTATTTAAATTCGCGTACTTTTTATGCACTATGATTATTTTTATGATATGCGTTTGATACGCATTTATGTACAACCTGATTAGTTAATTAATGCGTATAAATATGCATTCAGAAAATTGAAGTTGTACAAAAACCTAAGAGAACATAAACACTGGCGAATAGTATAATATTGCATAACTTTGTAATCGCTCGTTTTTCTCGGTATTCGACCATTTAATGTGACCACAGAAACTCTGACTAAGCTAGACGAGGAGTTTAGTCAAAATCGTTAGTTATTTATGGAAATTTAAAAAAAATAGAAAAAATGATACAATTCAACGCAAATACGGCCTACTCTTTGTACCGGCACATAACAAATACAGCTTAAAATCCCGAGCTGTGTGTGTATTCGTTTCACACATCGGCTATGAAAACACGGCCTAAGAAATGTGTGTACCGCTTGCAATGACAGAATAGTATAGGGAGAAAGTAGCGAACGTGTTATTAATGCGCAGTTCGTGTGATTCGACTGCAGTGTCTCAAAGGACTCACGTAGTCGTTGCCAAGAAGATACATGGGGGGAAACTCAATCAACACAATCCCTGCACATCACACCAAGCGTCCTTGCCGCAGATGGAATGAATTACGAATGGGTAAAAACATTAGTCGCGCCTTCAGCAGTGTAAGCTCAGCGAACACGACGCCACAAGTATGCACATTATATGTGACGCAAGATACTCGATAACTCTTCCGAGATGCCAAGCTGAAATAAAATATGATTTTGGTCGGGGCTTAGACACGTTTTCTTGAGTGCTTGTAAAGGTTGAAAATCTGTGAGCATGCAGCATCGAAAGAACTCTAGGGCAGGGGAAACGGGAGCAACTCGTGAAAATCCACCGGCCAATGGAAACGTCCACCATGTTTCCCACGTGCGGAAATTGTAAGCGGCTCCGCCTGTTATCGAATCAGGATCTTCGTGGTGCGAGACGAGTGGTCTGACTACTTCTCTGCCGCGACCGCGTTATTAAATCACGTACGAAAATTTTTCATCCAAGACGATTCTCATACAATATCAGGAGAGAGAACATGTGTCATATATATTTTTTTTTAATTCAAGGCTGTGCAAGATGAATGAAACGAAGTATTCTATTGATCGTTCTCGGCTGATCATGTGACCAACTGCATATAAACCATACAGCTGGGAGTAAAGCTGGATACACAACCAAAACTTAGCGTTCTTACTGTACGCAATGTAAAAGTAGAAACACTGATTGTGCGTGCAAGCGTTCGCATAATCGCATAGCGAGGTGTACGTTCGTGACTTGGTTAGTCAACTCCTACTTCTTACGTGCTTACGCTAAGTTGTGGTGGTGAATCCATGTTTCAGCAGTCGTAAAAATATAATACTTAATTTAAATGTAATAATAACTTTAAATTCTTCCTTCTTTTGTCGTAAATTACTTCGTTTCATTTCAAAACTATTTATATGCCACAATTTAGCACCGAAATTTTGAAATAACAAACACCAATTTTGTGCATATCTAAGAGTCGTATGGTGTTGTGAATCCAATCCCAAAAATCTTACGTACTTGCATGTGTGTGTACGTACTTAAGTCAAGTGCGGTTGTGAATTAGGCTTAAATTACAATTTCGACTGTGCTGGGTATCAACAACAGCAATTATTAACTTATTGATTTAATACACAAAGGAAATAATAACGTATAAATTACACAGTTATTCAGAAATTACCGCAACAAGCAAATATTTTCATCTTATTAGTATTTTTTACGAAACATGTACAGTACATATTAACAAACATAACGCCAACTAATTTTCTGTTAGAAGAGTATTTTCTGTGAAATGTTTGCGTGAAATATATTCGGATGGTATCTTGATATTCTAACGTGATAGTTCGTATGAGGACGTGCATCCAGCAACCATGGAAGTAAAAGTAATAACCATGCACTACTGGTGGGTAATCATGAATTTCAAAGTTCAGACCGACCTAGCTGACACTGTGGTAAAAGACTTCTTTCACATTCGGAAGAACCCGTCCTATATTCCCTCCTCAGCCTACCTGATTTTGGTCTTTCTTTGATTTTCCGAGAAATCCCATCGGGCGAATTGTTCTGGTATGATTTCTCGCTATAGGCCACGGCCACAGTACTTTCTGATCGCTTTCTATCTCTTCCGCTACTGAATACCTTGTAATAGACAAGACTTACATCCTTACAACGTAATCTACCTACCGTTCAATGCATTCGGCTACTCTACTGCACTAACGTTTGCTCAGTAAGTACTTACTCGTACATGTGCGTCTCAAATTGTCGTGTTTATATTAGCTATTTGACTCAAATATTGTGTTTAGAGAAACACCGTAAGCATTAAAACTGTAATGTAAAAGGCTGTTACAATACATGTCTTTTGTTTCAAACAAATGGGGTCGCTGTTGGAGTAGTGGCCAGAGCACTTGCCTCCCACCAAGGTTATCCGGGTTTGATCCCCAGCAGAACCGTTACTGAAGTATTCGCATGAGGGAATCGTGCTGGATGGTACCGCTGCTCAACGGGCTTTCTCAAACATCTCCAGCCCCCCCCCCCCCGCTTTTCTCATTCCGGCGCTGCTCCATTGCACGACCCCGTTTCATGTCATCCTCCGGGCAAGTATATGCCAACGGACGTCCAGTCATAAAAGTATGCAATTCGAGGTATGATAGCCTGACCCTCAAGTACCCTCCTTACATGATATTGATTTTATTCCTAACAAATATGACGACAGAATATCAGGTTCGATCGCATGAAACCAAGTATTTCAAACGCGACTGAACGTATTCAAAAGACCAGGTAGAACGAGCACCACATATTGACTTCATCTCCCCAGGCTTGTTGGTACTGTGGCTTGTCATTTGCCAGATTGTGTCGGTGTCGAAGAGAGGTGGGGGGAAGAGCCTCTGCAGAGGGAGCTGATGTAACAGTCGGCACTTTGACAACACCCCAGTGGAAGGGTTCGCGACGGGAAGGAGGAGGTCTAAGAGGTCAGGTGAACAAAGGACCGCCCCTCAACCGTTAATTAGCGAAGACCACATTTTGTCATTAATGAGGCTGGGACTGTTTATAGGAATAGAGTAGTCAGCCTGGAGCTGGGGAGAGCGGATACTTGTGACACTGTCTTTCCAGTGCGCCGGGACAAGATGGCCGCAAATGTGTGCGTGGGATTGGTCGAGACGATACCCGACATAGGAAGGAGACAGAACTTAGCGAATGTGCCTGTCAGCCCCCTCCCCCTCCCACTTCCCAAACCTAACTCCGATAAATAACAGAGCCATGATGAAAACTGCCGCGCCGGAGGAAAGAGTCAGATTTTGTCGATATCCGGTAAGTTCTCTTGCTAACGAGTCGTAAAATACAGGATACGTATTCGGGAGGACGTGGGTTCAATATACCGGTCCAACCATTCAGATTTTGTTTTTCTATGATTTTCCTATATCACTTTAGGCGAATGCACAGGTACTGCAGGCCACGGCTCTGATTACGTCCTTGTCGTAGAGACGCTTGGCGAAACCCCAATTTTGGTTTTAGAATGACGAATAACTAATCAGAATGGTGTCTGTTTGATAAGAACACCTTACATGAGTATGAATTTCACTCACAACATACAAGGTAAACCAATTATGATTGTTTTTATACTTTACATGTTGGCTAACACGCCAGAAGGCTGCACAACGTGAATTGGGATAAAACTTAGATATTAATAACCCTTCTCAACAACTTCCTAGCATGGAAAAACATCACTAAAACAGTCAGCAAGACTCAAATTCCTAGCCTTAAACGGTTTGTCTGCAAACTCGCTCGAATTGACACTGTGCGCACATTAAAACTTGCCACGGCTTTATGCTGCCAACAAATAACAAACGCAAAGAGAGGCCGTGTGTTGTGTGCCGTTAGTGTGGCACTTGGTGTCTTTAAGGGCACGGTATGCAGCAATTTTAATCACCATGCTTTTATTTATTTTTTCTTGTTTTAGGCACAAAAATTACCAAATTTTGGTCTTATACATTATTTTATCTCGCATAGTTTTCGCGTAATAGCTTGTTAAGGCCAAAATTTGCATGTTTCCGTTTTAAGGACGACACTAAAACCAGCTAACTTACCAAAGTTAAAAAAGTCATGATGAATAAAGATGTTGTAGGCTACAAGTTCAGCTATGTTAAACCACAAAATAAAATATTAAAATACGTTTGTATTGAAGAAATTATTGAATTTTTTAACTTTAATTTTTAATTTTAGCATTTTTATTTATATTCAAAAAGTTTTTATTCTTTGTGTTTATTTACGTGATATTGTAGCCTGCAACGTCTTTATCCACTATGAATTTTTTTCAGTTTGTTACGTCAGTTGGTTTTAGTGTAGTCTTTAATATGGAAACACGCATATTTTGACTTTAACAAGCCATTACGCGAAAATTACGAGATATGAAGAAATTTCATAAGTGAAAAATTGGGTATCAGTTTGTGTCTTAAATAAGAAAAAAATATCTGGTAGAAATAAAAAATAAAAACAAGGTGATGAAAATTGCTGGAACCCGCGCCCTTGATGTTGTAAATTGCCTTGTGCAAAATTTTATTATTCTTTTTAGCACGGCCCTGTCAACTTTCTCGTTTGTGACATAATTAGTTGTGATACTATCCAACTTAGTTTGACAGTAAGTGTACAGTATTTTGTTTTGTAAGAATTTCAATACTATTGTGTGAAACATTAGAACCTATGTTTGATCAATGTTGTGTAAAATACAGTTTGAAGAATTTATGTTGTGGAATATCGTAAGTGACTTTACTATATTACTGTAGTCACGGAGTTGTGACTTACAAATATAAATTGGCTGGGTTTTCTAAAAACTTTGGACCTTACGGTAATGTTAAAAAGCATGGTAATGATTTATGTTTAAAGAAGACCAATAAAATAGAAAGTTATGATTATGAAGTTTCATTAAAAGGCTGTTTATATATATATATATATATATATATATATATATATATATATATATATATATATATATATATATCGGACATCATAAATAAATAATGCTGCATTTTGGTGAATTATATATGTTACTTCAAATTTGGACTCTTTCCAATGTTTGTGTGGACTTGAAGTATATATGACATGTGTGGTACAAATTTTTACGTGTCTGGTAAATGTGTTTCGTTTGTTGACACTAGATCGCAGTGCAGGAATTAATGTTGACAGTGTGTCGTAATTAAGGTTTTAATAACTGTATGTGTTAATTCAATTTTCCTTGGCTGTTACTAACATTAAAAATAATTTTAGACTATCAGCATGTAAATGTAATTTCGTTTAGATTGTTGCCATTATTTTCTTCACGAATAATGTATGGTCATTCGATATATATATAATGGCAATGCAATTTGGAACCGTCCCGATTTATTTATATTCGCGAAAGCAACCATTTCCGTCTTCTCCAAATATCAACCATATAGTATCAAGCCATCTTTGTTTTGTTGTAGTGAACCAGAAACGATTTTCTGTGGTAATCTGGGTGGGTATTGTCGATAATCATCTCATTGAGCCAAACTTGATGCCGCGGAGATTGACTGACATGTGTACTGCCAATTCCAGCAACTGACATTGCCAGAATTCCTCCAGAATGTTCCGCTTGCGGTTCGGCAACGTATGTGGTTTCAAAACGACTGTGACCCTTCACATTACACAAGAGCTGTACGTAAAAACCTCAACACGGCATTTCCAGCAGTAGATTGGAAGACGCGGCCATCTATCGCATGGCCAGCACGTTCTCCGGACCTTAATCCACTCGAATATTTCTTGTGGGACTTCGTCAAGTCTCTGGTGTACGACACACCCATTGAGTCAGAGGAAGATCTGTTGGATAGGATAATGGCTGCCTGTGACCAAATTCAAGATGCATCAAGTGTTAACGAAAGAGTATATCAGTCACTGATACGTCGACACATGTGTTGCAATTAAATGGGAGACAGCCAATTTAATACATGTTGTAGAGTTTTTATGATGGCGCTAAATGACTTGGCTAGTGCAAACTTCAGTTTAATGTCTTATTTTATTTTTAGTTAAAGTAGGACAAACACTACTAATCTGTTATTTATACACCTCGCCAAAGCTTAAATACACACAGTGTTGGAGCAACTATTCCAATACGGTGCAGTACAAAGTCAGTAATTATTCCTGGCTGCACACTTGGTAGGTAATAGTGCTTCTCTGTGAAATCAAACATTTAATGATTGCCCTAAAGGGACGAACGTTAGATAGTTTTAGCAAGAGACATTATTTTTTTCTAAATTTCTCGCTGTTTAATTATGCTTGATCAAAAACAGCAACTTTTTACTGTCACATATATTTTTCAAATAAATAAGGGTAATTCCACCCCTAAGCGGGATTGAGGTTTGTTAAGTGTACAAATCTTTCACGTTATTATTGCTTTTGGTAAAACTATTTCATAACCAAAAGTTTGTTCCTGTCAAGCAAACAGTTTCCTTACGATTAAATAAAAATGTTTATATTTTCTCAAACTTTGAAATGTCTGCAGCGCTTCCTATGTTAGCTGGACCATGGGTTCCCTGCTTCAAATATTATATTTTCCCCTCAGCAAACACCTGTTAAAGTTCACTCTAAATCTAAATTAGTGAATATTCACTGATTCACGCTGATGGATGGAGCAGTTTCAACAATTTAAATCAGTAACCATAGTCACTGTTTAATTAGTAAATATTCACTGATTTCCTTTAAGAGTGCCAACGTATCATAAGTGAATAAATGAATATTCACTGTTATTTCCAGTTGTTTTCAAACAACAGTTTTCACTTATTGAAACAGTGAAAAATTACTGGAAAATCTGTGGATATTCACTAATTAACTTGTGGAATGTTGGCACTCTTTATAGGAATCAGTGAATAGTCGCAGATTTCACAGTAATTTCTCACTGATTCAATTTGTTGAAACTGCTCCATCCGTCTGTATGTAACAGTGAATACTCACTAATTGAGATTTAGAGTGTTTGTCGGTATGTTTTAGATACGCGTTGTGTGTGTGTGTGTCTATATATATATAAAGCGAGAGATGTGTGTATGTATGTGGTATGTTTGTGTGTATGTAAGTTTACATACATATACACAGTATGTTCCATAGGTGTCCGGTCTCATACGAAAAGTTCCGATCTCATAAGGAAAGCTAAAACAGGTGAACGTAATGAAATATTATTGTGAATAACAACATTACTGCTGCATTCCGCTCCATCCCGCCGGCCACGTTATATCATGAACAAAGCAATTTGAACCATCGCATACGCACGTGCAAAGCACGTCGCGGCTATCAATTTGAACATTTTCTGTCGTAATGACACATAAGTGAACACACTGCTGTTGTCTTACGCCAACACACTACATCACTGTTAAATCATTCCATATTTCCTCCGTTTATATTTACACACACAGTGTGTATGTGCGCATGTGTTTGCGTGTGTGTACACATTTTAGTAATAAACCCTTTTATATTCAACTTTTTTTATTCAGTAATTTACAAACATTTTCTAATGTATTTTTACATACAGGTTGCGAACACGTGTCATAAACAAAACTGCCTTCGAACAGACGTATGCTGAGTGCGATAACGCTACATGCAACGTGCTTTTGAAAATAAAGTTTTATTCTGAGTGAAAACGCTAGAATTTTTTTTTTTTTTTTTTTTTTTTCAGAATTTTCTCGCTCTGTTAATACGCAACAAAATAAATAATTCGGAACACAGGCAATATTAATTCAGAAATTTCCGAGTTATTCTCGGGATTAATTTTTCCACTGCCCCAGTTAGCTTTCAAAACCACGTACATTCATTTCAAGACTTAAAAATTCCCAAACGAAGAATTATAAATTAAAAAGAGCAATTGGACCTGCATACAAACATTTCGTCTGTATGGAAGGGAAGGCGCTATCTTGCCTCCTCTCGTTAATAAGCGATTCTCTTCTAGGCCCGAGTAACTTTAGCCACAACTTCGTAATTGTTCCAGAGTTCGTGAATAAAATATTGGCAGGCAATACTGCCCTGTCCAGTCTGTAAATCTGGAATTTTGACGGCAACAACCATCGTCATCCATTGCTGATATCAACTTACGCACAGTAATATACTAACGAACTTTCCATGCAATTTTCCTGAATTTTCTTTCGGCTGCGTATTAAAGGAGTAAGTACAAGAATCTGACTTTCATAAGTTCGTTATTGAACTGCTTTTTACCGGATCTGACGACATACACTGAAAAAAGGCGAGACGAGGAACGGAACAATTAAGTACATAAACTTGTAAAATATTTAGTTTGCTGAACAAAATGTGAAAAGTAATTAAATTAATTTAGATGGCACAAATGAAGTTCAGTTGACCTAATACTTACGCCTAACAAAAAATATACATTTTTTTTTACAAAAATAGGTTGAAAATTAAAACTTCCTTTCCCAGGTTGCCAAATGATAATTTTTGTTTTGAGATTTTCTTAATTTGCACTGGCAGCTCGAAAGGTTGTGTACTATTTCTGTGTCAGCTAGGATAGCAGCCGTGTTTAAGTAATTGTAATGAAGCTGTTTGATAGTATGAACGATCCAGATTAAGCAATTTCAACAGCAAATTAAAAATAGATGAGAATCCTATAGATGCATAACTCCGGATAAAAACACGTTTTCATGAACCAAAAAAATATTACTATCACTGTGGACTCGATTGAAATGTTTATGGCTTCTATTGCGAATAATCCTTATTCGAACATTCGTCGTGGAGATTTTATTGTTAGTTTGTAATGTAACTCTACACACAAACAAAATGCTGTTGCGACCAAATATGTAATTTCCCTTTTACAAAAGATTCACTTACTTGCGCCAAACAATTTATGTTTTACTAAACAAAACATATTTCTCATAGTACGGTTAAGCGTAGATGTATTATTAAATCCCGTATTGTATATCACGCTGAATGTTTCTTCATATATTCTTGAATGTGGATTCTAGCAAGGTTATTTTAAAATTTTATTACAAATTATAAAAACCTAGTTAACTCCCTTACTTGCATTGTGCATATTATTAAGTAAAGCATAATATGAATACTTAAGATAATATAAAAAAAATAATTGCTAGCGTTTTTAATAAAAACCATATAACACACTAATAGCTATGGACAAAATACACACAGAATCGTAAAATGAAATGCGTTATAGAGAGGTGTATTCAGTAACTTCGTTGACAAATCTGCTATGATGAAAAATCAGTATTTTCGACATGAAAGGTGATACATCAACTTACAGTTAACAGGCAATCAATGAAGGTTTCTAATTCTGAGTCTTGCTCCTTCTTCGTTTACCTATCCAGTTTTAGACCTAGTGGCCTGTTACAATCTCAGTCCATCTTCTTGCACACTGGTCTTCCTACACCTCTTCTACGTCTGGATTGGTATTTGAGGATTTTTGGGGGGATCCGGCCGATCTTCATCCGTTGTACGTGCTCTTTCCGAGATTTTGAGAATTGGTTTTAGTTTGATTAAGTATCCCATAATGTGCACTAGCTATTCTACTGGTAACACTAATTTTCACCATAACAGGTTTTCCGACTTCCTCACTTCAACTTGTGCCATCACAGCTTTCTAGTATTCGGGAGTTTTTTTTCTTTTGCAGACTGAGATTAAACTAAAACTAAATCCTACTTATTTTAAATATTTTGTAATAAAACTGTTATGTTGCACTCTTACCTTTTTTACTTTTTAACAACACAATTAGCTCAATTTTATCCCAGGAAGTAAATACGTCCCCATTCCGACAATGGCAACTAGATCATACGCAAAAGCAATAGCCGAAACGTGATAATTTCGTTCGTTCTTGTTTTATCAAAGTTTTCTATGGTGCCGATTTTTTTTTTATGAAGGTAATGCAGCAGAAAGTTGGGTGACAAACTGCATGTTCTGCTAACTCACTCAATTTTCTTAATGTAACTTAAAGTTCAAAACCATACACACTATCATGGTATTCCTTAGTAATGAAACCTAAAACACGTTGTTAAAAAACCTCCTGGAGACTAGGATAGTAATTTCCTCTGAAATTGTAACGGAAAACAAATTTTACCCAACCCGTTGTTATTACTAGAGCTTATTAGTTAACTTGTACGTTACACACAGATACACACACATATTATATATATGTGTGTGTATATACTTATCTCGAATATATATATTCGAGATAAGTGTATAAATTTTTTAGGGGGTGTTATTTTTTTTTTATTATTGTATGGAACTATTGAGCATAAGAAAATATTGGTTTTTTGAGGTATAGTGACAATTTTGTTATTAAATAGAAATTAAAAACACTGATGCTTTTTGGATTGACAGTTAAGGTAGGTCAAGGTTTTTTCGTTTAACGCAAGAAATGTTCCATCCGATTTAATCGGAACCAGCGGAATAATTTTTATGTCGCAATACCCAAACGTTATAATTTATGAGCGCGCACTTTCCATAATGGCATGTAAAAAAGAGGATACTGCCCAGAAAATTTGAGCGCCCACTCATTTCTTCAACACAACAAATTGAGTAAAATAATTTTTTTGTGCGATGCAGTCTTAAGGAAATTGTAAATAACTCCACTCTTCCAAACGTCTTGCATTTATAATGTGTTGTGATACCTGTGGAGTATTTCCAGAAATATTATGAATAAATGTTATGTCTCGCTTTTATTTATAACTCTCAAAATATTTTCCAAAATCGCTAAACAATACAGTTTATTTATGTTAATTGTTTGCTCTTTTGATGCCAACTTACTGAGTTTAGTTCAGATATATTTTACTAGTAAGGAATAAATACATAAAAATGTAACTTAAAATATTGGTATAATAGATGTAATGCAAGCAAGGCTTGATGTATTAAAATTTTTTGTTCATTTAATAATATAGGAAACCGTGTATACCAAATTTAGCGGTTTTCTAACTACACTTCAATATGTGTGTGTGTGTGTATATATATATATATATATATATATATATATATATATATATATATATATATATATATATACACACACATTGCACCGTTTGGGTGCCTACAGCGCTCCCGTCGGCGGTGCACAGTGGACCACGTGACTATTTTAAGGCTCGGAAGGCTGTTTTGTATTGCTATATTTCTTTGCTCTTACTCTATGCTTCCCCTTCTCCTCTTCCCTGCGCAGGCGCGTTAGCTAGACTCTGGCCAGGTTGAACTAAGGTTCTTGCGTGGGCCGTCAGCTCACTCTCTTTTTCCTTTTCTCTTCAGGA